>SOMO01000034.1:447427-465638 GCA_028128575.1 Paedocypris carbunculus | reverse complement strand
ACACACACACACACACACACCAAGATGCACGCAAACGAGAGCGACTTGTTAGCGTGTTTCACACTTCTTTCCCACCACACATATTTTCACACGTGTACAGTTTCACGCGTTTGCGTCTGAGGTTGTAGCTCTCTCCCATTGTCTCTTTCTCACACACGTCTACACAGACACAGATTTCCAAGACTTACAGCTGCATTTCGACGGTTCCTGTCAGGCGGAGAGGAATCATTGTTCCCTAATGGCTTCAGAGACTCTTTTATCGGTCTGAGAGGAAACGGCGTTCAGATGCTCCAGAACTATATTAAGAACCGTATTAAAAGGCATCAGTTCCTCACCCTTGTGTGGTTCAGAACCCTGTGAGTTTCTTTCATCTGTGGAACAGAGGAAAAACAAAGATGTCAGGCATCAGAAGCCTGTTCAGCCGAGATAAAGAATTCTGATGCCACTCTCTTTGGGGTTTTCGCACGTTCTGCTGCTTGATGGACGCAAAACATGTTCATAATTCATTCGATCGATCCATCGAGTCTGACATAAATGTGAATTTGTAAGCAAGCGGCTTAAATATCAGTGGGACTAGTGAAGAGTGATGAGTGAAGCCTGTCTTCTGGCACTGTGAGAGCTTGATATTCAGTCATCATGTATCATTCATTCTATGGAAAATAGAGAATTCTTCATGAAGCCAAACAGGTTTTCAAAGCAGCACTTAAACGAAACTTGGACTGTGTTTTTCTCGGGTAACTGATGCTTTGAAGAGCATCTTCACTGCATTGACTTTTAGTGTGACACCATCAAACTGCAATTTAGAGTCTGTGTGATGGTTATTGCCGGATTAAAGTGTGATCGAGCAGGTCCATCTCATAATCAGAGCTTTAACGGTGAAGGCCACTGATGAATTATTAATGCATCCCTGCTGTGACGGCAAAGCGCCCGTGCGCATGCGCGTCCCGAGATTTATGTCCAGCATCACACGGTTCATCTGACCATCTTAACCCGCCGTGACGGCCAGTATCACAACTTCGTCCTTAATTTTCAATATACGTTTAGTCTGCAAGTACAATGCTCGTGTGCAATCACAATTCCCACGTCACAAAACTATTAGCACAAAAGGTTTGGGCCTATCGTGATAGAATCAATACTGTACAGAGTAAGGAACACACCACAATTCATAATCTTAAAGCTTTCAGGGTCACAATCTAATTCTACTCATTATAATGTGTAAGTCTTATTATTTAATCGATTGAACAAAACGTTTCGAGACAAAAAAGAGCTGAACGCTGCGCAGGGCGAAAGATGAAAAAAAAAAATAAAACAATGATTCACAACGACAGTTACTTTTTAATGGAACGACTTCCCTTAATTCTCGACACATTTTAACACCAAAAAAACAATATGCTCGTCTTTAAATAGGCTTTTTTTTGTTGAGAAGCGCTTGAAGCGTGAACTTAGACAACCATAGCGACGGCGCGAAAATATTTAACAGGTTTCCTCGAGTTTTAGGTGAGAATTAAATTAAACACAAGAGGGGAAGCACCGCCCCCTATTGACCAACACTTTAAGTGACAGTACTGTATAACAGATAACAAACTGCTTTCGTTTACTTTAAAAAGATTACGATTTATTTATCTCTTAATAAAATTACTCAATTATCTATGCGGAAAAACGCATTGTGAGTAACTAGGGATATGAACGAATTAATATAGTAATTATTAAATATAAATGATAATACATAAACGAACAAAATACTGTTTTAATACTATTAAATTTGACTTCTAATTAAAATATTATAGCTGATAGTGTATTTCTTCTGAATAGGGTAGTACAAATACATTTTATTTTTAAGTTACAAAGATAATCCTAAAAACGCAACAATTATAGAAAAAACTATTTCCACAGCTATTATATAAGTTAAGTATTATTACAGTGATTTTCTACAATTTCTGTTGGTTTATACGTGGCGCCGGGCAAAGATGTTTCTGTTGCACAAGAGAAAACCCACTCCTGACATACTTCCGGTCTTGACCGTCTCAGCCCCTGATTGGTTGTTTCTCTCTTCGTTTTATAACTGCATCCTTATTCGAAACGAACGATCCTTATATCTTCAAAAAATGAAATTTACCACGTGTCTGTTAAATAAAATATAAATTTGCTAAATAAAAATCTTGATCGAAGATAATGCGCACTTTTGAACACTTCTTACCTGCTCAACGTTTCCCCTTGTGACGCTGTTGTAGTGGAACGGCTAGGCGCTAATCACACCTTCTCACTTAACCAGCAAGGGTGGCAGATCAACTTTAACCGAACACCCGTTAGTGTGTCGTCTGCGGTTATCTGTCAGGTTAGTAGTGCCACGGTTTTCTCTAAAAGTAGCACAGAACCGGATTGCATGACATCGATGATGAAACAGTTCATCACTGGTGTTTGCCAATGCCAAAATGAGGATTTATTTGCTAAGTGGCTAGCTGGTGTTAGCTCATTGATTGCCCTCTAAAATGTCACACAGGTCAGAAATTCTTCAAAAACGATCAAAATGTTCTGAATTGTTCACGAAAGTCGTAAAACGACCGGAGGGGTGTGTTTGATGCACCGTGTTTGATTATTGGGCTAGACTGGTTAGTTAGCACGAGGCTGACTCGAGTTTAATGGGTTTAACTGTCGTTATACTGGTCAGATTTGAAGGTAGCGCGCGTGTCAGGCTGCCGAGGGTCCTGTTCGTGTTCAGGGGTCTCTAAATAGATCAGCATCAGCTTCAGGAGTGTAAGATCCAGTTCCTGAGATGCACAACACCAGGTTAAAATAGACACCATCAGATAAATCACACCAAACTGACAGAAGCCTCTGGAAAAATTACGGCAATGTTAATTTTTATGTAGTATAGTAGGCGTGTGTGCTGTATAAGTCTAATTGTTTTGTGTGTTGCACACAATTGTTTAAATTGACTTGAAGTGTGTGTGTGTGGGACAGGAAGTGCGTGTGTGTGCCGGTCATGTGGAGGAAGGCGGTGCTGGTGGCGGTGTTGGCGCTGGGGATCGGATATATGTACCACACTGACCCCGAGCTCCCGACCCGCCTGCTGAACTACGTCGGCGAATCTCTGCCCGGCGGAGGCTCAGAGTCCCGCCCCCTAGTGCTGGAGGACGCCATCGCCCGCGCCTGGCAGACCCTTATCACGCCCCCCACCCGTCGCTGGAGGAGAGTGGCAGTGGGGTGAGTGTCAGGCTGTCTCACACCTTCACTTGTGCTGTATTTATTCTTCTCTCTATCTCTCTCTGTCTTTGCATCCTGTCTGTCCATCTATATACTGTATTTATTTTTCCATCCGTCCGTCTGTCTGCCTCCTAATTTCCCACTTTGTTAAAATGTGTCTGTTCCTCCATCCATCCTTCCTTCCATAGTTCATCATTTTTTTCTATCCTGAAATCTTCACTGGACTGTGATTTACTTATTGTGGTGTGTCGGGGGTCCGTACAGGGTGAACGCCTGTGTGGACGTGGTGGTGTCCGGCGTGGGGCTCCTGCAGGCTCTGGCCCTCGACCCGGGGCCCGGACGAGACCACGAAGTGCTGCACAGCAAAGAGGACCTGAAGGAAGCCTTCATCCACTACATGGGGCGGGGCGCGGCCGCCGAGCGCTTCTTTGCTGACCAGGAGGTTTTCCAGCGGATCGCACGGGCGGCTTCGGAATATCCCGCGGCGCAGGTGAGCGGAGCAGAGCGTGTCCGGATCCCTCATCCGACTCTTCTGGGCTTTTCTCGTGTTAAAGTGGCTCGTGCTGTAAATTATGTTTGAGTTTCTGTGTCAAGATTAATTACCTCAGTTGGCAGTAATCAACCCACTCGCCAGAATTGCACTAGATCTGCTAAGGAAACCCCGCCTCCTGTCGCCTGCAGGTCTACGTGGGTGGAAACGCAGCTCTGATTGGTCAGAAATTTGCATCTAATCCTCAGCTAGAGGTAAGAATGTGTTGGTTTTCTCAACAGTCTGGTGAACCGATGCAGTTCTACTCTTCCCACTTGTGACTAGGGATGTAACGGTATCGCGGTATTACAAATGTCTCTATATACCGTTGTCGTCATTACGGTATAATAAATGGCACATCTCGGTCAAAAAACAATAGTTCTAACAAAACAGCGTGAACTCTCCACAGTGTGGAAGAAAATCCCGATGTTAAGATTGCGAGAGCCCCTTTCATCTTTAAATCAGATGTGTGGAAACATTTTGGTTTTGTCATTTCTACTAACTGAAGGGTAAAAGGTGATGAAGAGATTTGTATGTAAGCATTGCCACACTATCGTGCAGAGTCAGGTTGTTTACTTTATGGCAGTTATGGTGTCAACTTTTAAGTTTTTGGCTGGCTGTTTTTAATATGCTTGTTAATTTCAGCTTTGTTTGCACATTGAGGAAATGTCCTTATTAATTTAGAGTTGTTGTATTTTTAGAAAAGAATTGCTTGAAGTGATTAGTGTTAGTATATTAGTACATTGCTATTAGTATATCAGTATAGTGAGTGTATTGCTGACCTAACTTGAATTTTGCAGTTTGGAATTAGTGTGACCAGAGTTTTCTATTGTTCATGTTCTAAAATATGACAATAAAAGGCCTAATTAACAATGGCCAATGATTATTACATTGTCAGCCTTGTTACTATAAACATAATTGTGAAGTCTTCTGTAATATTGTGATAAATATCGTATCGTGAGGATCATATCGTGATAATATCGTATCTTGAGATTTGCATATCGTTACATCCCTACTTGTGACACTTGCTTGCATAGAGAACAAAAATATGGGGATATAAGTTACTTAGCGCCACGTTGTGTCAGGAAGTGGAACTGCAGTCAATCTGATCATTCCACATCAGCAGTACAGAATGATGGTGAAAGATCTGACCCTTGACCCTCAGGTTCTCCTATGTGGTCCAGTGGGGCCGAAGCTCCACGAGCTCCTGGATGAGCAGATCGTGGTCCCGCCAGAGTCCATGCAGGAAGTGGACGAGTACCATCTGATCCTGGAGTACAAGTCAGGTCAGCGTCCAGCATTCAAGCCGGCGGCAGCTCGGTGTGAGAACCGCTTCTTCTCTGTGGTACAGGAGAACAGTGGGGTTCCTCACGAGCTCCTCAGGCCAACCGCTTCATCCTGTCCCACGACATGTCTAACGGGAAGATGAGCTCGCTGGAGGTGTTCGTGGCCAGTCTGGAGGAGTTCGGTCCTGACCTGGTGGTTCTGTCCGGTCTCCACATGATGGAGGGAATGGGTCGGGACCTCTGGGAGGAGCGTCTGCGAGAGGTTTGTGCCCCCCCACCCCACCCACGCGGCGGCTGAGCGGCGCCATGGCTGAAGCTGAGGCGTCTGTGCAGGCGGTGATGGTGATTGCAGACGCGAGGAGCCAAGTCCCCGTACATCTGGAGCTGGCCAGCATGACGGACAGAGACTATATGAACCACATCCTGCAGGAGGTACAAGCCTTCAGAGAGCATTACAAGAAGTACAATACTGCTTTAGTGAAAAATTTAGGAGAAAAATATAAATACAATAACATTATTCTTATTCATTCCCATTATATTCTTAATAAATGTATTGTTATTATTAATATACAAGATCAAAATGGAATTGTATGTAATACAAATATTATTACATAATACAGTAATGCCTCGTTTATCGCGGTAGATGCGTTCCAACCCCACGAAGTGGAGGAACAACATTTACATATTTATTTAACACTTATTCAGACTTTTAAAACACTTTTTTCAAGTAGTATTCTTTATTAAAGTAATGTTAACATACATCTCCCCGCCGCACGCGTTGTCCCCGTGGAGTTATACATTTTCGAAGGGTGTGAATGAGAGGATTGGCCGGGAGCGTGCACACGCAGACACGGGCGGCGTTTTCCACAGCTGGCGGCCCGATAGTGGTCGCGGGAAGACGGCCGACATAGCGATTCGCTTCTCCGCGGTGAGACGCATCTGGCGAGGTCCGTCTCGAGCCACTGCGAGCATCCTCCGCCGAGATACAGTCGGGAAAAAATGAATCCGCAAAAATATGTAAGAAAAAAAATCCGCAGAACAGTGAACCCGCGATAGTCGAACCGCGAAGTAGCGAGGGATTACTGTATAATATTAAATAATATATAACTTATAAAATAATAAAAAATAATGTACGTGTTTGTCACACAATAATCTAAAAAAAGTCACAGAAATTTGATTATTTAAAAAAAAAAAATAAATATTAAAATGATATCCTTTAAATAAAATATAATAATACAATGTATAAAACCAACACTAATTTATGACTATTTAATAAAGTAAATTAAAAACTTAAATCAAATTAAAATGTTTAAACATTTAAAGAATCTATTGAAACAATATACATATAATTGAATAAAATAGTAATAAAAACAGTCAAAATGATTAAATCACAACAATCAAAACGATATAGTTCATTAGTAAGAAATAATCCGTATAATAGTAAGAGTTGTAATCTGCTGCATTCAGCTCCGCCCGCTTCTGTTAGCAGGTCGTGCCCATCGTGGACTCCATCGGCCTGAACGAGCAAGAGCTGCTGTTCTTGACCCAAGCCGGAGCAGGACCGCACGCTGACCTCACGGCCTGGGACGGGGTGCCGGATGTGGGCCGGGTCAGCGACATTCTGCTCTGGGTGCTCGAGCGGCACGGCCGGGCCGACCCCGGGTCTGACGCCGACCTGACCCGGATCCATTTCCACACACTGGCGTACCACGTACTGGCCACGGTGGATGGTCACTGGCGGAACCAGGAGGCGGCGGTGGCGGCCGGAGCACGTGTGGCCAGCACTCAAGCCTGCGGCCTGCAGGCGGTGGACGTGGCCAAGGTCGTGCTCAGAGCGCCGTTACACTTCTACAGCTCCTTCTCAGAACCCAGAGAGCGGCTGACGGTGGACCCCAGCCGACCCGTCACCGTGTGGCGCAGAGCTGGCGTGACCTTCCACCTCACGCCGGTGCTGGTGTGCAAGCAGCCGCTCAGGACTGTGGGGCTGGGGGACGCGATCTCGGCCGAGGGGCTCGTGTTCTCCGAGGCGGCGCCGCGATCACGGCAGCTCTAGGAGTCGGAAACCATGTGGTGAAACACTGCACTGAAACTCTGAGTCTGACCCGAGGGTCTGGGATGGAGCTTTACAGTCTTACGTTTTCATCTCCTACACTCCTCCATGTTCCTGCACTGGCCTTGATCTTCCAGGTTCTACTGATCCGGTCACTTCCAGATTGACGTTACGCTGATCGCACACACTTCATAGTCTTATGATTTCACCAGCGTCATTACTTAATTCATCTGTCTATCAACCGATTATCAGGTGACGTAGATTTTACGATGCTTCCTTTTTAAATTTGCTGACGTGGTGATTCGGCACATTTTCTGGATCTGGATATTATGGGATGTAGTGGATATTCCGCGCGAGAGTCTTAATCTTTGATGTCTTTGAGGGATTTTGTCGATGTCTGCACGGCGGGTCGCCACATTCATGCCACATGACCAGCGAACAGCTTCGTCAAGTCGTAAACATGAGAATATGCAAATAGTGTCCGGGATCCCACTTTAATTCAAATTATTGGTGTTATCTTGTGTATGGTCTATTTTTTTATGAATAAAGCCAGTCTAAAGTCAGTCTGTTTCAATTGCTGTGACACACACACACACATACATACATACTGTATATACATTATAAAGTTTTTTATTTTAGTTTATTTTACAAACACTGATTTTATAGGCAGTTTTATGCCAAATTATGGTTTATATATCCTATATAATAAATATGGAAGCGAAAGAGTGATGCTGACATGATGAGGTCACACGTCGTGATCAGAATCAAGAGTATAAAAAAACAGCATTTTTTTTTTTTTTTTACAAATGTTTAATTTCATAAAGTTTAAATAAATCTACATCCAGACTGTTCCTCTATCACACTGTGATTGTTACCTGCACACTCAGTCCCTTAGAAGCGGCTTGGAAGATGCTGCAGTTTCTGCTCTATTCAGCTGAAGCTTTGGGTTTACTCTTCTTCAGTTTGGCTGCCTCTTCCATCTCCTCTTCATCCTCAGGGTCTTCGGCGCCATCTGCATCGGGTCCGGACTCTGTGGGGCTCTGCATGCTCTTGCTGTAGCTGGCGGCTGAAGACATTGCCTGACCCAGGGCCTGGTTGGTACCCAGCGGCTGCTGAGACGTGCTGGGTTTGCTGGATGCGGAGCGATGGCTGCTCTTGCCGTCTTTACTTGATCTGCTGCAGAACACATTCTCGCTCACCTGGAGAGCCGAGCCAATTTTATGAGCCATTTCAACCAGCTGCAAGAAAGAGAGAAAAAAATATATAGTTGGAATGGATGAAAACAGGCAACAAAAAAATTAACTGGCAAAGGAATGGATGGATGGATGGGAACAGAACGTTAAAAATCGGACTTTTCTGATTACATATATCTAAAAAAAGATTATAGATGCACAGAAAGATGCGTGGATAGGGAGAGGCTGATAGAGAATGTCAGGTCAATAAAGGTCAGAGAGAGAGAGAGAGCTGACTGATTCACTTTTCTACACACCTCAGGGTCAAACTCTGTGTTGATGTTCTTCTCCATCTGAGCGCAGACCTTCCTCTCCATCTCCTGGTACTGCAGGAGACCCGCTTTCTTTTCACCTTGATTGTACAGGAACACTGCAAAGTTCAGGTTCACCAGCGGATTTGACCTGCCATGTGGAAAACAAAAAGGGTCCGATCAGTGAGCCTTGGAGGGCTCCATGAGAGGTTCTCCCAGCCAAAGACTTACTCGTCCAGCTGGACCGCCTGCTCGTACGACCTGTGGGCGTTGTCGGCATCGTCCAGATTGGTCAGTGCGACTGTTGAGGATGACAGGAAGTTGGAGTGGAAAATAGTGGGATTTAACCTTCTTTACCTGCCAGAAGCATGTAGAGTTCGCTCATGCGCGGCTGGAGGTTGATGGCGGCACTCAGGAAGTGGAACGCAGAGGCGTACTGCTGCATGGTCAGATGGACCAAGCCCAGATTGAAGAGGATCTTCCAGTCAAACGGAGACAGATAGTTGGCCCTCTTCAGGCAGCTGATGGCCTGGATTAGAGGAAACCACGTGTGAAATCAAAAGCCAAACACGCAGCGGCTTCCGGAAAACTCACAGCCACATATTTCTTCTTGCCAAAGAAGCACATTCCGATGTTGTTCCAGAGCGGCGGGCTCTCCGGGACAGCGTACGCCGCCACGCGGTATTTGTTCATGGCTACGTCGTAGTCACCATGAGTCTGCATCATGCTTCCGGCGGCGAGGATGGCCTACACACACACACACAATCTTAATTACAATGGGAATGTTACACAGGCACACGGGACGCCGTATCACACCTTGAAGTTGTTGGGGTCATAGGTCAGAGCGTTTCCAAGGTGCTCGAAGGCTTTCTGATATTTTCCCAGCTGACGAGAGACAAGCTCAGTCACTTGTGGTACCTTTTACACGCGTTGGTGTGATGTGAAACCCTCACCTGCATGTACAGCAGGCCCAGCGTGGTCAGCAGCTCCGTGTTCTCCGGGGAAAACCTGACACACATCAGGGACAGGATGAGTCAAGCTTGGTATATTCATACAGTGGTGCCCTGACCCCCAATGTAAGAGTTTTCTGAGATGACAGTTGTAAAACATTAATTTTCTTTGTTACGCGAGGAAAACCCTGATGTAAGAAGAACAAATATCTGCGATCTGCAGGATTCCTAAGCATTGAATGCTTAATGTCAGACCGAAGGGTCGAAGCTCCTCCTCCATCTCTAAGTTCCTCCCCCACCAGCATTCCTCCTCTCCAGGATCACTGCACTGTATGTAAAACCATTACAATTTTAAAAGTTTAACACTAGACTGTAATAAACATATTTATAACTGTGTTACTATGCAGAGCAGTGCTGTCAAAAGTAGTCACCTTCATTTCATAATTAGAAGTAGAAATACTAGAGTTAAAAAGTACTTTTGTGGAAGTAAAAGTAACATGCCCAATGTTCTACTAAAGTAAAAGTACTGTTACTAATACTGATAAAACTACTTTTAAGTAAAAAAGTAAAAGTAATGCAAGAAAAAAATGCCATTGTAGAACTATATTGTTATATTAAAATGTGGTTGTATATAATTTACAATTAATGCATTTTATTACAAAAGAACCATATGTGCGCACTACTAAGCATTGACGTGTAAAATATTACTAGTAAAAAAGGACAATCTGCGCGGCCTCAAGACATAAATCAAACAGGCTTCTCTGAGGTTGATAAATCTGTAAAAACTTGTAACAAAGCAATAGTCTTAGATTCTTTAAAAAAAAAATAGTATGAAATAATGACCTAAATATGAACTCTTGTGTTAAAAAATCTAGCTTCAACATTACTTTATCTCTAGTATAAGATAAATAATATCTCTCAAAGTCTTACAAAAAGTTCACCGTTATTAGATGGCGCGATTTATTTGGATGTTTTTTTAGATCAATTCAACACGGAAATAAAACTAACCGAAATAAAATCGCAGTAACGCGGCTAGTTTTGAAAAAGTAACAATTAGGAAGTACAGATATTTGCTTAAAAAATATAAGCAAAAGTAAGCCAAATTTCTACTTTAGTTTCTACTTGACACCTCTGATGCAGAGGCGTTACAAAGGCTAGAACGGATGAAGGAAAGAGAGGCATGTTTTTTCAGGGGATTTGTAAATCGGGAAAACAAGCTGAGCCGCACACGACCCCACCTCTTATAAATGGAAGATGATGAATGGTCAAGAAAACACTGCATATAAAATCCCAAGCGTATGAAACTAACACATTGGGGACAAAAAACAAGCAAATATGACTTTAAATAAATCCAACAAGCTTCTGTAGTGTTCGCAACATTATGATGATGGGCTCAATTCAGAAGGCAGGGTTCCTACACTTTCTGAAAGATTAAATTCAAGCACTTTTCAAGCATTTTCAAGGTCCATGTTCATGTTATTCCAGCACCATGCAGTTGTGGTAAAATTTATATTTTAAACTGTGCCTAAATCAAACTGAAACGTTACCATTTTTGGGGATAGTTTTCTGGAAGTTCAATAAAACATCACATTTTAGTGGTTACTAAGTTTCTAAGTTTAACAGAGAGCTGTACAACTTTTGTTCAAAGTATAAACGAGGAAACACAATCATTTTCTTATAATCAAATGTTATATAATTTTATATTCGTCTTTTGGTATAACGTTTTTTTTTATTTTGAATGCATGTTTAATTACTATTAGATGTTAACTACTAAATTAAAAAACTAAAATCTGAAAAATTAGCGGAAAAATTATCAAACAATGTCCACAACGACAAAAAGTTTTGGGACCGCTGTGGTAATGCATTCATTTTTATGTTATATTGATATTGATAATACAGAGGCAATAGTTTCTGTCACCACTTCAAGTGTCACTGTTGCTGCTGAATCTGAACACATAAGTTGATTAAAGTGTAGTATGAATGAGCATGGTGTCAAAATCTTGTACGGCCAAGACGTTATCACTTGTGGAACGAATCAGTGTTAAATCGTCTGGACAGAAAAGGAATCATCCTAGCCACATTTCTAATCAAATTTCATTCTAAAAAACAAACAGCATCTTGGCAAAATAACATCAACCCTGACATGAAAACGCGAACGACAAAAGGCTTCGTTTTGATTATTGAAATTGAGTCTAATTTGTACTCGTCAAACGTGGAACACGCACGCTTCACGCTCCAACTAAGTTCGGGTCCAGTCCCGGCAACGTGCACTTATCCGGAATCCACTAATTAATTAAAATTCAAGCATTTTCAAGGATTTCAAGCACCCGTAGGAAACCTGAGAAGGGAAGTTTGACCCTAACAAAAGGCTGTTTTGGGGAAATATGAGTGACAAACGTTTATCGCCCGGCGACGTGCCAATGTTTCTCCGAGAAGACGCTCTCGTTATGGTGTGTCCCGCTGCGCCGCGTTACTAATTCATCCGCTCCGGGAAGGCCTGAGGTAATCACACACACACACACACACACCTCCCCTCCCCTCCCCTCCACGGGGAGAAAAGCGAGTCCACAGCGGTAATCAAGAGTCATCAAATCATGCGACTCCCGCAGAGAAAAGCCGATTAACTTTTCATTTCCAGAGCGCTTCCCTTTCTTTATTCTCACAATTAATGCAGATTCATGACTTTCTTTCTTCTGTGAAACACACACGTTTTTTTCTTTCTTGTGTGAGTGAACGCTTTGAACTCAATATCTATATACACATTATTAAGTTTGGGTGTGTGTGTGTGTGCGCGCATGAATAAGCGTATGTATATGAGTTTTGTACACACACGCACACACATACATAATCCAAATGGAAGTGTTATGTTAGGTATGTCTTAAACAGAAAATTTATTATATATGAATGGAGTTTAGGTTTGTAAAGTTGGAATGAAGTGTTACGTTTTTGTTATGTCACACAAACGTACAACTTCACGGCAAAGAAAAACATTTAAACGACAAAGTTTACAACAAAGCGATTTGCTTCCACACGGGGAAGAAGAAACGTAAACGGCTTCGAGTACAAGTAGCGATGAAGAGCTCGGCGCATCCTCGAGGTTTCCTGCAGGGACTCTGCAGATGAAAGGGAAGGGGCGTGAAGCGTCGTGGTGAGAGAAGGGGCGGGGTCAGAGCGGGCGCGAGACGTTAATTACAGCTGAAGGCGCAGCACTGATCTCAGCATGCACCACTGCCGCCGGCACGCGACACGCTGAGACACGCCCACAGGCGACCCCACCCCCTGCAGTGTTGTGGGTGTGGCATGAGAGACGTACTGCACCGCGCTCTTGTACACCTCGATGGCCTTCAGGGTGTCGCCCTGCAGTAGGTGTGTCTTGCCCAGCATCACGTAGGTCAGATCGTGTCTGCTCAGCTGCAGCGCCATGTTCAGCTGCTCTTCCGCCTGCGCACACACACTCACACACGTGAGTTAAACGCTGCTCTGGTGCTGAACACACACTCTCACACAGACACACACACCTGTCTGAAGTCTTTGGTGTAAATGTAGCAAACCCCAAGATTATGGCTGATTTCCTGCGGAGAGAGCACTGGTTACACACAAAGACACACACACACACACACACACACAAAGGGTCAGTGTAGGAAACACCACCGCAGTCTCTCTATTTCTCGCTCACCCTGCACATACACGGCGTATTCACACAGGCCACGCGTCTCCTGGAGCTGCTCCTTAATGATGGCCTGCAGAATACACACACATTAATCTCTCTCTCTCTCGCTCTCTCTCTTACACACACACACTTTGCAAGTTTCATAATCCTTGGAGATGTAGTGCAGATGAATTAGCCAGTTTCTTCTCTCTGGGATTGGAAGCTCCGGAGCTGCGGAAATCACAAAGATACACTTACAAACAATCTGTACTTAAGCTTCATAATCACAATGATAGTAATAATCACAATAATCATTAAAAAAATTTCTCTCCCCCTCTCTCTGTCACACACATACACACCCATACTCTTTCTTTGTGTTTCTCAGTCAGACGTGATTCTACATGAACAGCGCTGTTATCTCCTGCAGGACATGATCCGGTCTAATCGTGAAAATGAAAGTGCAAACATCAAAGGCGCTTTTAAGAATCGGGGATATCTATTTTGGAAAGCAAAGGCAGACATGCTCGCAGCGGGGGGCTGCACAAGGGTCCGGGATCCAGCGGGCCCCAGGAACAAAAGAAGCCGTCCACGTCCAAATCTGGTTTTACACAAGCTCTTCAATCCCTTCTATTCCTGGACAGACAGAGTCCTAATCCTCTTCAGGGAGAGTCGGACAGCGCCGCCCGCTGGACGCTCAACACACTGCAGCCCGAACATCAGCCCAGTACAAGTGATGTTCACAACACCAGACTCAAAGATTCAAATTCGAGAAAGCGACACATATTCAAAACACAAATGTGATGCGGCGTAGGCCAATTTATAAGAAATGCGTTACTGTACATGTCACGTAATGTACAAGCATGTCACTGTTTTCACTTATTTCAATGGTTAGTAAAATATTTCAGCTTGAAAATATGGAATAAAACAAAAGGTTGACCGTGTGCGTATGAGTGTGTGTGTGTGTGTTAAACACCAACCTTTCTTGAGACGAGGCTTCCTGATGTCTGTAGATGCAGGAATCTGCACGTCCTGCAAAACGTTTACATTTCTTAGTAAATAATACTAAACACAGAATGTCTCTACATTAACATTTTTCAGTTATATTAGCTACACAAATGTGTGACTACTTCATATAGTATATACAGTATATTTTCTGTATCCTCTCTCTCACCATTGCACGTGTAAACAAATCACCGTTGCTCAATTCCACTTGGTCTACGTTTTACCAAACAGACACAATTATCGTGCAATAGGAATGAAAACAGGAAAGACGCTGACAAATATTTCTTTTCTCTGATTTTATTTGATCGACGTACGAATTAGCGTTGGTCTATGCAGCTCAGCTTAATCTGAGGCGCACGGGTGACATTAAATAACAAAGAACGTCGAGTGCTGCCCGTAACCGAAGAATATAAAACACCTTATCGCGCAGTTGAACAGAACATGCACGTAAATATTCTCACAATAAATCAGTACAGTAGATAAATACTCACAGGTTTTATCTCGTCGTCCGCCATGATGCTCCTCCCAGTCTAACTTCCGTCACCATGGCAATCAAACGTGCTTACGTCACTAGAGGTGAACGTGCACCCGCACGCTACGCTGACGGACGTGCCTCACTGCCCGCCCCAACACAAACTAATGCAAACTAATGCAGATAAAAAATCAAGTTGTCTTGTTCTTTAAGCTACTATTTTGTCAATCTACTAAATCTTAGACCGCTTATTCAAATTCTGTGTCATATATTGTCAATCTAAACATTTTATACTGCTTGTCCAATTTCTGGGTCATAGGGAGCTTGCGCCAGTCTCAGCATCTCTGTGACACACACACACGCGCGCACACACACACACACACACACAAACAAAAAATTCTGAACAATAAGCACAAAACGACCAGTGCTCACATGGATAGATTTTAATTTCACATTCACTAAACATCAGATAAAAAAAAAACATGATTTCACATACATTAACACTTGATTTATTGCACTTGAGATGATCCTGGAAGCAGAGGTGGAGAAGCGAGGGATGCTGGAGTCAGAGGCGGCAGGAGCGGTTCCGCAGCAGTAGAGCTCTGGCCGTCTGCAGGAGGTCCAAGTCGGGGTCCAGCGACCGTCCCAGACCCTCCAGCACCATGATGGCAAACACCATCGACGCAAAGTTACTCTCCAGCTTCACCTGCAATACGTGTCATGTCATGACAAACAAAAAGCTCAAAATGTCTCATTCACTTCAAACAATTTGCGTCAATTTGTTTAGTTCAATCGTTTTTAAAATTGTTCAATTATACCATTAATATAAAATAATTTTTTCTAATATTGTTTTAATTTATTCAAGCCTCACATTTTATATAAAATGTATAAATTAAAATCATGAAAGTATTTAGCCAAATAAGTCCAAATAATTATTTATTTCATTTATAAAATTATTAAGCAGTACTTGAATAGTGAATCTCACCTTGTGATGGATCAATAATCCAAAGACTCGAGACAAGAGCTCAGCCACATGAATCTAGAGTAAACACACAATGTTAACCGCAGCGCTCAACAAACCCCTCTGTATGCATGTGAGAACCTGAACGAGAGAGAGAGAAAGTGATGATGTAATGAAGATCTCACCTTCCCTAAGGAAAGAGTGTCGCTGAGCGCTCTATCCACCAGCTCAGCCATTTCCTTCTTGAAGCGCGTGACGTCGCGGCACTCGTTGGCGCGAGCGTGATGGAGGATGAGCTCGGCCACTCGCTCGCCCTGCGGACGGAGGCAGATCAGCGGCTGCGAGGTCTGAGCGGAGGTGTTGGGGAGTCACCTGCTTGAGCACCACAGCGGTGAACACGGCCCTGAAGTTGCGGCGGTCTTCCTCGCTCAGCTGCGCCACGATGCCCGCGTCCAACAGCACCAGCTGCAGCGGCTCCGTGCTTGGCCTCGTGCTGACCACCACTGTGTCCCACAGGTCGGTCAGCGTGGCTTGGTCCCGCCCTCTGTCTCCGCCCCCGTCCCGCACTAGGATGTTCCCGGGATGAAGGTCCCCATGCACAAAGTTGTCCACAAACACCTGTTCCACACACACACACACACACACTGATTGTGCTACTCCACTGGAAATGGCTTCATTTCATTTCTACTTTTGAAAAAAATTACAAAACAATTACTTCAAAATTTATTTTAAATACATTTCCACAATTTTGTCTTTTTTATGTACATAGAAACAAATGTAAAACTTTAATATATGTATTTAATAACGTGTCATTTATTGAATGCAATACTTAATAGAATATTTATTTAGATATTTGCTATTTTGTAAACATTTAAATATTAGTAATAAACAATTTATTACAAATACAACTTTTTTAATAATAGAAAGATTTTGATTGATTTGCTGCAGGACCTGAGAGGGGTTCTCACCATCTTCAGGAGAAGGTCGACCCCCATCCGAGCGATTCGCTGCTTAACTGGGGCCGGGACATCCGGCCGCAGGTAACTGGAGATGGGCTCACTCTCCTGCAGGATACACACACACACACACACACACGTCACATCCCATCACAACACCCGCGTCTCCTGGATCTGTTTCACCTCATATGTCTCCACCAAGACGCTGCTGGTGACGAATGGCCGGAGAGGAGTGGGGAACTTCACGTATTCCAGCTCTTGGAAGTTTTTCTGGAACTTTTCTATGTTTGCAGCTTCGAACCGTAGATCAATCTGTCCTCAGCAGAAACAAAGACATCAAACACGCGCATTCTTTTTCACTAGAGGAGACGAGGAGCTCCTCGCACCTGTTTGGTCATGAGCATCTGGAACTCGTCCACGATCTCCGGGAGACTGAGCCACTGGAGGCCAGGCAAACAGTTGAGCAGGACACTTCCGGCTTTCATCAAGATCAGATCTGTCTGAACCTGTCTCCTGATGCCCGGGTGAAGAACCTGAGAGGAAGAGGAAGACCAGGATCAGACCTTCACACCGAACAATCTAGACCAGCCGGACCTTCACGGCGACAGGAATCATGCGCTGCTCCTCTGAACCAGGACTGGACCCCATGAGCTCTGGCTCCTGCTGCTCTCGGTATGACTCCCACAGGTCATTCAGCGTCCCTGCCAGTCCCGGGATCTCCCAGGCCTCCAGGAGATTGTTCCTCTCCAGCTCCTCCACCAGTCGCTGGAAGGCTGGATCCTCGACACGGCCCACTCTAGCCCAGGCTCGGTAGACCTGCGCAACGCACCCCGATCCCACGGGTTCCTTGCTGTGGAACGTGAACATCTGTCTCCATCCTTCCCCGAAGGCCCTGCTCAGGCACAGCTTGGTGTGGCTCCAGGCGTGAGGCTTCACTCGCACGTGTAGTTTGGAGAAGCGCTCGCAGAAGTCCTGGGAGAAGACGTCCCGTCTGGTGCTGGCCCACTGGCCCAGTTTGATGAAGGTGGGCCCGGAGCTCTCGGTGACCCAGAGCAACCAGTTTAACCAGTGCGACGCCCAACGCTGGGAGAGGAAGGTGAAAGGGTACAGGAGAAGCAGCGGCATGAACTTCAACAGCAGCACCAGCGCGCGGAGACTCAGGCAGAGCGCGAAAGCCAGTTTGTGGACCTGCATCCTGGCCACAGACTTCCTCTGGACAGCCGCTTGCTGGCAGACGGCCTTGTGACTGACAGCTGCGGTGAAGACGCCCAGACCAAACAAGCCCGCTTTGGGGACCCGAGAGAGCTGGAGAGAGTTTTTAAAGAAACATCCTCTGGAGCACGAGATCCGAAGTGTCGCCTGGCGCATCAGGCACCGGAAGTTGAGAAGAAAGGGTCTTGTGTGCAGCGCTGACATGGTTAAGTTTTTTACGTCAAGCTAGAATGAAGGCTAAAAATGTTTACTTAAAATATTTGGCTTCTAAACTACATACGCTCTGGCCTAACCCCTATTAGTTTAAAATAATGTGCATGTCAGGCAGCGCGACGCGGTTTCAACGCTATTTCAAGCAACACAAATCTAAACAAGACTTTAACTGTATGTAATACGCATCGTTCCATGACTTTTATTCGGCAGTTTTTGGCTCACTGATTCCCGGAATAGTCCAAAT
>SOMO01000034.1:430823-447082 GCA_028128575.1 Paedocypris carbunculus | reverse complement strand
CTCTGACTCGGCTTCCATGTGTGAAACTCGACCCCTGGAGTCTCACTCCTCCTCTCTTGAAGCTCCGCCAAGACTGTCCTTCACACAGGATACTTGAAAACACTCCCGGAGACCCTCAGCCTCGTGTTGAAACGGGCCCCTCCGCCTGGGGCCTTCCATTAATGAACTTTTGTAAGATCTACAAGAAAAGCAACTCATCAAATCTCTGTCTCTATTTCTGTCACTCCCTCAGGAAAAATGTTGTTAAAAATCAAGTGCAGAAATATATCTACCCATAGAAATCCATGGACCTGTTTCTGTTTGGACTTTCAGCCATTCTTAGACGGACTGTGTTGAACATTTGACACCCGGTTGATCAGTAATGTAAACAGAGGAACCCGATGCTCTGGGTCTTGTTAGATGGGGTCTTTCTTCAGCAGAGCTTGAAGACAATCAGAGAAGATCCTGGAAGATCTTTAAATGTTTAAAGCCTCTTGGAGAGTTATGGTATTGTGTTTTGGTAAATGCACACGTGACTCCAGACTCAGATTGGGTTTAAACACAGAGGAGCAAACACATCCAGAGCGGCTCCTCGTCCAATCGCTCGGCCAGCTGCAGATTAGCTCAGCAGCGGGGGGGCCAGGAGGAGAAGGAGGGAGTCCGGACTGGAGGAGGGAGGGGTGGGAATGAGAGAGAGAGAGAAAGATAAAGTTGCCTGCAGCTGGAGTTTGCCTTTTTCTTAGGTTGTGGAGAACACACGGCGCCGGCCGCAGGAAAAGAAAACAGGATTTGATCTGCAGAAGGAGCCGGAGACCAGAAGAGGAAATACGAGCTCAGATCATCAAAGTGGACACATTGTTTTATGGGCTCAGATTTTACAAAATGAGAAGGAACTGCATTACTGCAGGGCGAAAGCAACAGAGCACGGTATGTGTGTGTATTTTTTTACTTTGTAGAGTTTGGGTAAATATAAGGAAACATAGTCTTAAACTTAACAGTGACAAAGATTGTAGAAGTCTGTGATGGTTGAGATGTTCCTACAGACACACACACACGCCTGTGAGGTCTAGTTTGGTGTTAAAACATCAGCTTTAAGGTCCTTCTGGGAAAGAGCTTCATCTTTAAATTCTTAATTCTGCTGTAAATAATCACCAAAGTAATGGCAAGTTAACAAAATGAAAGCAAAATCTCTTCATCCATAGAAGGGTAGAAATGTATAAACATAAGCCTGTAGTTACAAAATATATAGTGTACTTGTCCAGTCACTAGCAATAATAAGTGTTTTACCGGTACAGTGCATTGTAACAGGCTTTGCAGAAAAGTGTTACAGATGTAAATGCAGCGTTGGGGAATGTCTGCTCGCTCCCATTCCTGACCCGACCTTCCCGCACGACCGCTGGTCGTCTCCACGGCAACAGCTGGAGAATGCGCCCTGTGGTGCGTGTGAGGGAATTCTGGCTGCCCAGGATTCCGTGAGCTCTGGGGCTTTGAGTCGGAGCGCAGATGCTGTGATTACTGACCTCCAGCCCCCCACTCCTTCCTGTCTTTCCTTCCCGCATCCCTCTTTCTTTTACAAGAGTTTCCAGCCCCCGCTCCAGAATCAGCGTCGGTGAAGACCGCGTCATGGATCGGTGACTAGTGAAGGCTCCAGATCTGTGGTCAGGGAAAAATAACTGAATGGGAATTGAAAGGCCTTCTGAAAACTCCCTATCAATCCTGTTGTGTTTTGGCGAATAAGTTCTTCTCATTACGATCCACCAATCACTGGAAATCAGTCAAGTTCTGTATCACCAGGACCAAGCAGGACCAGACAAACAAGTCTATTCTTCTACTCCACTACTCACTTCCGTCTATTCCATTATCGGAATCACATTAAGAAGGGTTTTATCCAGCTCAGTCACTGACAGCCGATCTCCATCCATCAGCTCTTTCATCACAGGTTTTATTTTTATGTGACTTTGCTTGACCGCAACATGGTGCTCTCAAAAACGAGTTCTTTCCTGAAGTGAAGATGATGGCTTTCACTTTGAAGGAAATCAGGAGTTAAGCATCTCCGCTTTGTTCCATCTGGATCCTGAGGTGGTGCTTTGAATTCATAAGATATCTTTGTTACCAATCAAACCCTCGTGAGATGTACTCTCGAAAGATCTCAGGACACAGCACAAAACTGTGAATTATTATTTGTCTTTGTTAATAATATGGAGGCAAGAAGAACAAGGCCAACTTTTCCACAGGAAACAGAAACACTTCAACACTTGATCGAGTTCCTGTAAATTTAGGTCTTAGGGAGTAATTTATGATTTTCTTCCAGAGCCGAGTGCAATTCTTCCCTAAAACTGTGGATATGCTCGTAATCCAAACTCCAAGTGTTACATGACTGGGCAAAGGAATGATAAAACGTCTCTATTTCTGGAGGCGCTTGTTGCATCACACGTCTACATGATGGGAAACCGCAGGACGTCCCAAAACTGCTCTTTTCTGGGAACCTTGTGGACAAGCTTTTGGTTTTTTCTTGTCCTTAGACATATGATGAAGGGTCATGGTACGTACATGACTGGTCCGGATGGTGACGTGAAATATTCTAAGGATGCAGAGGAAAAGCTCTAACCATAGGTTTTAGAATCTTTGAATCTCTATCCATATTAACTTGGTTAATTGGTGTAGATCAGGATTGAGTTAATCCCTCCTCCAGAAATGTTCTTGTTCTCCTCAACCATTTGCAGTTCATGCAATATACACACACTGTATATCCAGGCCTTATTTGAATATCTAGCATCACAGTAATTTTCAGTCCTGACTCCAAGCCAAGTCTTAAGTTACACTTCCTGTTTTCCCCTCACACTTCTATGATTTCATCCAACTATTCCCAAAGGCTTTAGTCGCTTCATCGCAGACAGATTCCTCCAATTCCTTCTGCTTCTCCCAGAGGAGCGCTGTGTGGAGAGCTTGGGAAAGTCGTCTACCAGAGTCAAGGATCCAACGAGCTTCTTGTCTTCCTCAACCACTTCACTCTCTCTTTCTCTCTCTCGCTTTTTTCTCTACTAAAATCAACATGGACAGAGTCAATGAACTGCCAAATGTAGCAAGTCAAAGTCAAGGTCAGAAAACTTTTTTGCAATCCAAAAAATGCCTTTATTTTACCATTGTGAGATGTATCTTTCCTTGGATTGTGGTTGAGATGGAGTACATCTATGGAGATCTATGTACATCTTTTGTGTTGGGTTGTAAAGGGATGATCTACATGATTCAGAAGATTCATGAAACCTTCTTAAGTCTAATCTTTTGTGCAGGGTGACCTTGATCGTAGTGTTGAGGGGAGGTTGTTGATCTCCAGAGGACTGCCATGTGAGATAACTGTCTTCCTGATGCCTGAGTAAACAGCATTTCATGTCCCGCGAATCCTTCCGTTGAGATGTTGTTCATGTGGAACACCCAAACAACTGTAAAGTGCATCATCGACAACAAACGCCATTGTTCTGACTCACACTCCTACAACATGGCCGCAAGAATTCACACAGAGATCTGGGAGGCACAGATTAGATCTGCCTGCCCTCGTATCCTCTCCAAGTCCGGCTGCTTTCCGTGGTCATCTCAGGATTCGTTCTTGTCTGGAGCCCATCCTTTCCCACAAGCCTCAACAAAGGCAGGCCAGTTGTACTTTTGCAGTGACTGTCTAGTAAAAAACGCAGCTGATGCGCAACCCTGTTTTATGTAAATCACTGCTGTCATTACTTAAGTGTTGAATAGTCGTTGAATTGTGACCGATTTGTGTTCAACAATATGTTCACAACACTTCGTGATCCCGCAGTGGATGGTGTCTGTTATTCGACAGATACTGCAATGTTTGTGTCGGGAGGAATTGAAGGGAAACTTTTGTTTAGTCAGTGGTCAGTCTGCTCTCGTTCTGTGTGGAGACGTGCAGAGCGATGATGTCATCACTTAGGGGGCTTTATGAGAAACAGCTGTGAGGAGGGATTATCGGTGATGAAACACCAAAGACCACAGAAAAGACCCCAAAACACTGTTATTATCATGTTTCAGGTAAATCACGTGTTCGGCAAACTTTGCAAATAATTAACGTTCCATCATCTGACAAGGTGACGACATCTGAACAATGCTCTTTTTTTGTCCCAATTTTTGAACACAGATGAACAATGGACATTTTTCTTCTTTAAAGACTATTTTTCCCCAATTTCGCAGAGCTACTTTGCGTTGGTCTTGAACTAAGAAAAGCGCTATATAAATAAACTTGAATTTGAAAGTTTGTGTGGAAAATGCAGCGTAAAAGTCTAATTTAAATATTTAACCAAACATTCAAGTTGAAGTTAAATTTGTTTGTAAAGATTTTTCTGAAAGAAATGAACAACGCGCGCAAAACGTAGAATCCATTTATTAGAGAATATTTGGATCATGTGGTAGTGGGATATTTCTAATCTAGGAAAGCTTCGTAACGCTGGATTGAAGAATGTTTTCCCGGAGCTGAAGTGCTTTAGGTGTTTTGCGTGAGATTTATTGCTGAAGGCAGATGGTCTTTTGATTTTCTGAGCTTTCAGAAATGCACTCACTGGTTTCCAGGAACGATTGGTGTGAAAGCCTTTTTGTCGTGTTCTGATCATTTGAACATTTTTTGAACGTTTTTTCTTGTTTGGATTTCTGTTCTGTTTGTGGAAAGCAACGTGTTGTGTAAATCATGTGATTGTTCATCACACAAGCCTCCAGCGAGAAGCTCTGAAGATCATCCCTCTCTCTTTGGCTCTCGCTTTCTCTGTCTCTCTTAATCTAATGTAATATGTAGACGTGATTACATTAGAAACCTAAGATAGTAGTTTATTCTGTCTGTCTTGGTTTTTATCATACAGTACAATGATCTCTCTTCTGCTTTTGTTCTCTCTTTTTCTCAACTTTTTTTTTTATCTTTTCTTCTCGCAACAACATCCACTCGATGAAAAAAACGTATATGTCCCAATTGGACTAGCAAGACTCCAGAGCATGGAAGATCACGTTGATAACTGTCTCTCCTCACAACACAACAACCTAATGTGGGCGTGGCCTTCAGGTCTGGAGGCGGGGCAAGTAGAGGTCATGAGGGGCTTTTATTGGCCGGGACAGATGGCTGACTTTCTTCACATCATTGTGGGGGCCGCCTTGAATCACGGGGGTCACGTTTAACAAAAGTTAAGAGAACAAAGTGAGCTGATGCATTACAGACACTGAAAAGACCCTGAAACTTTGGTATGAACACAGCTACACACTGCTGATGTGGGGACCTTTGACTCCTGTTTTATTACTTCTCACTCTTTCAGAAGAAGCTAGAGATCGAAGTTGATGTTCGGCTCCACACACAGTCCAAAAGTGAAAGATGGTTAAGATAGTCAATTGAGTCATTTTCAGATGAGTTGAGAGAAACTATTCTGGCTCATCTACATATTGTCGACTGCAGTCGGACTTAGCATTGCTCCAGTCGCACATATTACACGTAATAAAAGGTTTAGGACAATTAAAACTTCAGAGGCTTTTTCAAGTTTGAACTGAATCTTTCATGTAGTTCACTTGAGTGAATGAGTTGAGCCAGTCGAGTTATCACTACATATTATTGTTCATTCGTTACATCAATTTTTATTCAACATTTAGCTGTTTTAATGGACCAAAAACAAAAAAAAATGTAAACTGCAAATTTGTTATTTTTTGTCGTGCATACATGAAAGAGCCAGGTTCGTGAAACATGACATCACCTGACCAGGGCAAGCGGTTTAATGGGTTCCAGCGGTGGGAATGCTGGGAATGTTCTGCACATGTGGAATGGCGCTCGACACTGCGGGGAAACACATGGTCTCTCATAGACCTGGTCATACTTCCGTTTGTTCCATTAGAACACTTCACAGCGTTCTATTAGATGTGGCTAGATGGAAAACCAGATCACTTGGAAAAAAAACTTTTCTCTAATACACAAAAATCAGATTGCTCCAAAGCAGAACAATTCTAAGAATGAATGGCTCAAAACTAGGCAGGTTTGAATGAACGCAATCTGAAAAGATTTGCTCAAGCACGCCATATGACCTGGAAGTCCACAAGAACACTACTAGTTCCCTGAAAAACCTTGAGGGATCACTCAAAATCAGACCCGGTCCCTTGAAACCCAACCCAGTTACTCAAAAACAGACAAGATTACTCAAAATCCAATAGATCGTTCAAAAACAGACCAGATCACTAGTAGCAGTCTAGACTAGATTGCTCTAAGGTTACTCAGGGTAAACTTCTTTTCTATAGTGTGTGTGTGTGTGTGTGTGTGTGTGTGTTTGTCGTGAGTCATTCGGTCTCCGGGACGGAGTCATGAGGGATTTATCCACAGATAAATGCCCAGTGTTGCTCAATCACACTGACAGGCGTGTTGTTTGCGCACAGGATGCCGTCTGCTAGCACCATGACCGGCGGGAGAGCCGTGCTGCTGTGCACCAACACTGAGGACTGCATCTACCAGTCATCCAGCGGGTACGTCCTCTGGTGCCGGCTGACTTTTCTCTCTCACTCGCTCTCTGTCTCTCTCTCTTTCGTTTTCTTTCTCTGTCACTCTCTCTGTGTCTCTTTCATTCAATGGGATAATGAAGAATGACCTACTTGTTCCTTTTGTCTGCATGTGACTTTATAAAATGAAAAACATTAACCAGAAAGAAAACGGCAAAGGTAGCGTTTTTTCAAATTGAAATGTGTATTTATTTTACTTTATCTAAAGTTGAAAGGATCACTGCTCATGCTGTATTTGAGGCCTATTAAAGATAAAACATTTTTAGGCGTTTCACAAGGTTATATTTTATTGTCTGTGCAGCTGTAGTAACGTAGATGAACATACTGACCAATGTTCCTACAGTCTCTCTTGGTCATTCTCTCGCTCTGTTTTTTTTTCTCTCCTTGTCTCTCTCATTGTTAGTGTCTCTCTCTCTCACTTAGTCTTGCTCCTTATGTCAGAGTCTTCGATGTGGTTTGCCATGTTGACTATCTTGCTCACGTTACTTTACTTTCCCTGGTTGGTCGCTCTCTCTCTCTCTCTCTCTCTCCTTATGTCTCGCTTTCTGTAATCAAAGTGTCCGTCTCTACAGTATTTGTTTCAGTGTGTGTATGTCTTACTCATTTGATATGTCACTTTCAGGCTCCATTGCTGTGGTTTCAAGCTCGATCAGGCCCGACCGGTGGTGCTTCAGCGGCCAGACCAGTGTGGAGTCAGGGACAGTTTCACATCATTGAGCAATCTTGAGCACAGCTCAGGAGGCTCCATTATGCTCTCCCACAAGCGTCCCTCCAGCCCTCAGCTCACGGAGAACGGCCTAGGCACTTGCAGTAAACCGTCGGGCTTAAAAAACAATGCCAGCATTCGAGACAAAATAAGCCAATGGGAGGGTAAAACAGAACCTGCTGGGTTTAACGCCCAAACAATCAGCATGAAGGAGTCTGAGGGCCAGAGGAAGAAGGTTCAGTCGGGTGTTCAGAGGCAAGACAGCAAGAGACTTTTCAACTGGGAGAGACTTAACTTTGGCAGTGAGAATGGGAGCAAACTTGCAGAAACTGTGACTTCTGAAGCAAGGGATTGCCATTGGGACAAATCCATGGTGAAAACTGCAGATGATGATAAACGGGACAAAAAGTCAGTGCTAATTCACATTAAAAAACTTGAGCAGGCTATGAAGGAAACTCCTACCAAAGCCTCTCTATCTATGCCAGGCAATTATTTCTGCCCTCCATCCAAGGAAGAGCTGGAGGAGCTGGAAATTAGGTCAGCAGAGCCAATCTTTGGGACACTGAAGTCCAGCAGCCGACGATGTCGTGATCATGTTTACAGTGAACCAGGGGCTCCCAACATTAACCCATTACCAAAACCCCAACGAACATTCCAACACCACACGCAATCTGCCAGTCCAGCTCAGGGTTCAGTCAAAGGCCGAAGAAATCTTCCTCCTCTGCCTTCCATTCCTCCCCCACCACTCCCGTCATGCCCTCCACCTTCAGCGGTCTGTCGGAGAGCAGCCCGGCGAACTCGAGATGCTGTTAACAGGTAATACCTAAACTCTTTAAAGACTTGCTCCGCACTTGCTTTGCTATATGTGAAATTCTGGGGATTGAAAGACCCTTAGTTTGTGGTACAGAGACCCTTGATTCCAGCAAATTCCCTTCTTCACATTTTCCTTCTTTGGAAAAGGGTTTCTAATCCTCGATTTTCTGGTCAAAAGTTTAACTTTCTTAGGCTTAACTGCACTAAAATTGATTAACCGAAAACAAGAACTTGAATGGGAGGTCAGTTATAGTGGATTTGGAGCAAAATATAAGTGGCTGTGGGCTTTAAATTGTCACAGACTATCTTGAACCATACAGGATAATCTAACAGGAAGTCCAGAGCAACACTTATAATTCTTAACAAAGCCCAGAACAACCAAAACTTGCTGGAAAGTTCAGAGTCCAAAAACATGCGTTGAGTAAAATCTTACTGTAAGTGAGAGTGACTATCTGTATCTGTATGGTGTGTCCCGCCTCGAGGCCCAGAGTGGCTGAGATTGGCTCAAGCTTCCCATGACCCAGAACCGGAAAAGTTGTTCAGAAAATGGTTAGATGAAGGCCTGTATGTTTGTAGAGCGTTTTGGTTAAAATACAGTCAAAATTATTCTACATTTGCTGCATCATTCTATTTTACTGGGAACTATTTTTATTCCCTCATCTACTGTAGATTGAAATCGTGCATCCTTTCATTTGCATGGAGATGTATCCACGTTTTCTGCACCATTGATGAGGCCTACTCCTACAAATCGGTTATATATATAGCTGACTTGTTTTTCAATTTCCTGAAGATTCGCTTGATCTTTAAGCTCATTGAAAGTGTTTATTTTTCCATATACAGGAAGTCGTTTGAATTTGAAGATCTTATGCAACTGGCAGTGGAGAGCTGCAGATCTGACTTCTACAATCTGTCTCAACTTGGTCTCACACGCACTTTATCGGAGGAGAACGTCTATGAGGACATCCTCGGTAATTCAACACACCACAAAAATCCAATCATGTCGTTGACGATAACGCTGTACTTTCTGTTGGAATGGGAAATGAGTTTCTGCTAGTTTCCTTGAAGGTAATTGATAAAGCAATAATGTAAAAGCCCTGGAGCTTCAAACTTCAATAAGAGCTAAAGTAACATGAGTGTTCCTCTGCTGACCTCTCCTGCGGCGTGTTTGTGTTACCCCACTTATCTTCATCATCATCATCATCATCATGTGAGGTCATGTCTATGGAAGAACGATCACAGACTCTATATGATATAAAATGTGATATGGTGTGAATATAGAGTATGTGTCTCTGGTCCAGAACTTTTAATATAATTGTGAAAAACACATGGTTGAAATGAGCTTTTTACGGATTCTGACTGGTGATGATTAATACTGTGTCGTGGAGGATTTTCCTGTGCTCCAGTACTGCATGTCCCATCCTTATAAACTCACTCTGTCAGACACATCTGCTGGATGAATCCACAGCAAAGAAAAAAAAATCATTCCCTTACAGTTTTCCACATTCCCCTCTATTTGTCTCCATTTTCTAAAGTGTGGATAGAGATTTTTTTTTTCCAACAGTGGCACACTGAACCTCTATCAGATTAAATCTGTCGACTCAAGCCATCCAATAAAGATCGCAGAGAAACTTCAAAATGAATATGAAAACCGGATTAAACGATTCCGTTTTCAATGTCTTTGTCAATTAAAGTGTTCAAGCAGTAGAGATGAGCAGAGAATTCACTTATGATCCGGATTCCTCAGCGGAATAAAACTAATATTTTTAATGTCTGGACACGCGGTCCAAATAAATGGGACTGGGGATTGGAATGCTGAAAACGTATAGAAAGTACAACTAGCATTTCCGTTTTTAGCTGATGAGACTGAGAAAAGCCAAGATTTTTTAATCTTTCACTGTGCATCTCACATCCTGGCTGGACATCAGTCTTTGATACCGTTTCTATATCTAGATCAAGTGGATCCATCACTCTAAAAAACATTTACGCATTTCACGTTATGTTTTTAAGACCCTCCATCCAAGGAAAACCCATATGAAGACATTGAGCTGGAAAGTCTGACTAAGAGCAGTGTTCCTCGCTCTCCGTCCTCTCCCATTCCAGACACACAGTCCAAGGTGAAGCTCCATTTATGTGATCTTTAGGAATTGTGAAGTTGGCCATACCTTCACCCATTTGGGTAATTTGAGTAAATAATGGACATACCCAACAGAGATTACAGAGTTTTTAAGGAATGACTTGCACTTTCTGGTTGGCAGACTTCAAAACCAGGTTTCTTCAGGCAGAACTCTGAACGACGGAGCTTCAAACTCTTGGAGCTTCGGAAAAGTGGCAAAGACGGAGGCATTGTGTCCCCGTCCCGAGTCAGTCCCCCATCCACCCCCAGCAGTCCCGACGACACCCCCTGCCTGTCTGGAGACCCCTACAACCGGCGACGGAGGAAGATTCCAAAGGTAGACCGGTCTGGGAAAACCTTATCAGTGATTTACAACCCAGTGAGCTGCTCATCTGATTTCCTCCCCAAATTACACAAGGAAGACCTGGCAGTAAGCCGAGACGCCTAAGAATGAACTAGAAGAAATGGCTAATATATAAAAATATACTACAAAATACAGCAGTATTTATATTTGATACAAATTTATACAAGTAGTAACACAAATTGTGGGTGTGTGTATGTACTACCGGTACTTTGTTTTGCTAATGTTAATGTCTTCATGTAAAATGTTAGCTTGATTAAAATAAAAAAATTATTGGAGGGTGTTGCCCTTTTTGAAATGATAAAAAACATCCTTTTTACTGTTTGAAATGCAAACACGGTGACTTTTTCTTCCTTCAACAGTTGGTTCAAAAAATTAACGGCATCTTTGAGGCACGAAGGGGAAAGAAGCGAATGAAAAGGGTCTCGCAGTCCGCCGAGTCCAGTTCAGGGAGAGGTTTGTGCGGCCCACGTCATTCCTCTGTCTCCATCGACTGTTTTCAATTAAAGCCACAGACACGGTTTTCAAGTCCCTGTCTGAGGCCAATGCACAAAACCCAGGGTTTCCAGAAATGCGTCAAATATCAAAACACGATCTAAGCCTTATGCTAATGATTCAAACGTGAAAGAGCAATGCGTGTTACATGGTAAGCTGGTTGCGTTCATCATGCTTTGCATTCTGGAAAAATGTAAGTGACCACTTCACTAAAGTCGTCTGTGCCGCTCAGCCAGGCTTTGCGAGGATGCGATTGCCGTTTTTTTCCCCGACTTTAAGATGCTAATTTTTTCCCAATTGTTAAACCCTTTTGCTGACTTATATTTTTAAGAGATATTTTTAAGAGAATATTTTTAAGTGAAAAACTTTATATTTTTCACACCATGGATGTGAGAAGCAATTATTTTTCTGAAAATCTAAGCAAATCTTTTTTTAAGCAAATCTTAGCACTCCCTCAATGTCCTTTTAGGTCATGTGACATCAGGCAGTCAAAAGTAGTACTCCATCTGTGTTGTTTGCTGGAATATAGTCTAATATTAAAACATTTTTATGTTTTTCTCCTCTTCAGTAACAGATGAAAACAGCGAGTCTGAGAGTGACACAGAGGAGAAGCTGAAAGGTGCGGATTCACTATCGCACTAGCAATTGTTTTTTTGCACATTTTTTCATTGCAGTGTGTTCTTTTGTACCTTTTGCTCGTTTGTACATTTTGTAAAAAAATGCTGTTTACCAACATGTCAAAAGTATTGGACGAGAAGAAAAAAGTAATTTGGAATCTCTATACGTCCAGATTGTACAGCAGAGTTGACAATAAAGCTGACTTTGACTTTGATGTTATGACTCTGCTTTGTAAATCCAGCTCACAGTCAAAGACTGGTGTCGGTTCAGTCCATGCTGAGGCAGACGGGTCGGTATCGCACACTGGAGCGGGACTCCATGGATCTTCAGGAGAGGAAGTTGTTTGAGTACTTCTTGGTCGTGTCTCTTCATAAGACCAAAGCAGGCGTCCCTTATTTACCAGAAGTCACGCAGCAGTTTCCTCTGAAGGTGCCGGGAACCATCACACTGTATTTGGAAAAGATAGATTCTGATTGTAATTCTTTTGCTTGTTCAACAGTTGGAGCGAAGCTTTAAGTTCATGCGTGAAGCTGAAGACCAGCTGAAGGTCATTCCACAGTTCTGTTTTCCTGATGCTAAAGACTGGGCACCAGTGGACAAGTTTCCCAGGTATCAGATCACAACAGATCTTTACCACAGAGGAAAAGCAGTTACTCATGGAGCTCTTCATGTTGTGTTCAGTGAGACCTTCTCGTTCGTCTTGACCGGAGAGAACGGGAGCAGAAGGTTCGGATACTGTCGCCGCTTACTGGTGAGGTGGTGGTTCCAAACATCTTGATGAGTTTGACCATCCAATACACCATACCGTTCACTTTCTCTGACCTATAAAGTCCTTTGTTGTTGCCTGTGCAGCCCAGTGGTAAAGGTCGTCGTCTGCCCGAGGTTTACTGCATCGTCAGCCGACTGGGCTGTTTCCAGCTCTTCTCCAAGGTACTTCTCACAAGTGTTCAGTCAGCTTACTTTCTTCTTATAAACACGGTGGGAAACAATTGTATGTCTGCTCCTTAGTTTAACGTTTTTCACAGCCTTAAAAAGTGAAATTCTTTCAGAGTGTCTTTCGCAACACAAAGAGGCTTTGAGCACCTTACAGGATAGTACAAATGTTCATTTTGTGGAACATTTAGAGCATTTTGTCGGCAGAACTAGTGTCTGGAACGTATAAGTGTTTTGCAGGAAATTTTGAGAGCTTAAAGGAAAGAACAAACGTTTATGAGAAAGAAGGAGAATTTCTTAGGAACATTATGGATTTGTAACAAATAAAGAGCTTTGTTGGAGCATGAAAGCATTTTGTAGGACACTTTGAAGGTTTTGTATGAACATTTGTAGTAAACGAGCCATCCTTGGGAATTTTGACGTGTTTTTTAAGAAGAAAATGTTTCAATATTGTGTTTTACAACAAAACGTGCATTTGGTGGAAATGTGATAGTGGTTTGCTCTTCGATAGATTGATTAAGTGCTTTACAGTAATGCTTTCTGTCGGTTTCTGACGGCTCCAGATCTTGGATGAGGTGGAAAAGAGACGCACTATTTCTCCCGCTCTGGTGCAGCCGTTTATGAGAGCCATCATGGAGGCTCCGTTCCCAGCGCCGGGAAGGACCATCAGCATCAAGAACTTCCTCCCAGGATCAGGCACAGAGGTAAGAGGAAAGACAAGACCTCGTCCTGAAAGACTCTGTATCATTCTCTCTTCTTCCGGAAGGTGATCGAGCTATGCCGCCCATCAGACTCGCGTTTGGAGCACGTGGATTTCGAGTGCTTGTTCTCTTCTCTAAGTTTGCGCCTGCTTCTGCGGGTGTTCGCTTCACTTCTGCTGGAGCGCAGGGTGATCTTCACCGCAGACAAGCTCAGGTGGGCCGGAGATCTCGGGTCATTACTAATGAGGAAGGCGTCTCCACTGAGATGTTTGCTGCCACCACATGGTGGAAATGTGCAAGTACAAGAACTGTTCTGAATGGCTTTCTCTCTCTCTCACTCCAATTCTTTTTTCACTTTCTCTTATTTACTCACAATTTCCACCACACTATTTATTTTTCTCTTCACTGTTTTTTTTTCATTTTCTCATTTAATTTTTTTCTCTACCATTCAATCTCTCACTTGATGAGGTTTTTCCTCACAATTACATTGGTCCTCCTCTCTTTCAACTACCTACCTTCATTATCTCTACTCTCTCTTTCTCTCCCACAACCACTCCTGCTTCTTCCTTCTATCTTTCGACTCTATCCATCCCTCGCTCTATTCGCTCTCTCCAGCACTCTGTCCAAGTGCTGTCACGCGGTGGTGGCGCTGCTGTACCCCTTTACCTGGCAGCACACCTACATCCCAGTCCTGCCTCCGTCCATGATGGACATTGTCTGCACTCCCACCCCTTTCATTGTGGGGCTGCTGTCTGGCTCTCTGTGCCGCCTGAAGGAGCTTCCACTAGAGGAGGTGAGACGCCTCTTTGTCACCGCCATCTTTACTCTGGGCATCACAATCTCTCCTGCTCTCCCTCAGGTCCTGGTGGTCGACCTGGGCAGCAGTCGTTTCCTACGTCAGGTATTAAACAGCCTCTACCTAAATATTTACTTGTCAATCTAGACAAAATCTTTTCGTCTCTCTTTCTTTTTTTTTCGACTTAACAAAATACAGTTTTTCCGACTTAATACGTTTACTAATTATCATTTTTTTTAAAAGCGTATAACGATGTTTCCTGGTGTGAAGGATTGTAAGGGTTTCAGAGTGAGAACAACATTATTTTTTATCTCTTGTTTACTGGATCACTTTCTAATGTCCTTGGGAAGGTTAAGAATATTGATGATCCTGCGCCGTTTAGATCTACGACACAACCCAAAATCTGCTGTTTTCTGGCTACAGATGGATGACGAAGACTCCATCCTGCCACATAAACTACAGTCTGCTCTAGAACATGTTCTGGAACGGAGGAAGGAACTTGCTAACGACATGATGGATGACGGTATGTCTCTCTTTAGTGATCTTCATCATATTACACCATCATCACTGTGACTGGACTGAGCAGGAGTGTTTCTCAGCAGAACCCGCTTCACTGAGCAGCGTGGTGTCCGAAGCCTTCGTGCGGTTCTTTGTGGAGATTGTGGGCCATTACTCGCTTTTTCTGGGCAGCAGCGAGCGAGATGAAGAGTCCTCCGCCTCATCCTCTTCCTCTCCCACACCCTCCTCCTTCCAGCGCGAGGCCTTCCGTAAAGCCGTGTCCTCCAAGAGTCTGCGGCGGTTCCTGGAGGTCTTCATGGAGACGCAGATGTTCTCGGGGTTCCTGCAGGAGAGAGAGCTGCGCAGACAAGGCCTGAGAGGTTAGTTCAACTGTCTGGAAAACGAGGATTTCACTACGGTTTCTTCAGGATGCGTGTTGTGTTGTGGAACAGGATTGTTTGAGGTGAGATCCCAGGATTATCTTGATTCTCTGCCCGGCAGCGAGAACAGAGGTGTCAACAAGTTCCTCAAAGGTTTAGGTCAGTAATAAACAGAATAACTGGACAGTTTTGTGTGTGTGTGTGAATGTGTGTGCAAACTCTTTTTCGACTCTAAGGACACAAGATGAAGTTCTTGTCCAAAAAGTGAAGAAGGGAAGGGCCATGAATGCTGATGAGTGAAGATGCTGCTCCAGGAGACAAGACAAACCCAGGACCACAGAACAAGACTGAGACACTTCCATAAAACTTCATGAGTTCTTTTCTGGGGTAAACGAGTATTAAATGTTCGCCAGAGGAACTTTAACAGCACGAGTATCAAACGCAACAAAACAGGATTCTATTGAGATAATTTATATTTCCTACAGAATAAATCACAAGACTATTTCCCTTACTGTAATCCACGTAAGACTAACGGTTTGGAAGAGAGTATTTATGTGTTGGACTTTTCCGGAAGGCATCACACTGGTTTGGATGGAAAGAAAATCTGGAATCTGAGAACGACAGGATCGGGACTGTTCTAGAAATATGACGTGAAACCATCTGGACCTGAAAGAGAAGCTCATGCAACGTATCATGAACTCAAGTCGTGACTTCACTTACATTGTGCTCAATAAAAGGATTTAATTATGATTCCTGTTGTGTATGTCTGTTTAATGAAGTTACCAAATTGGTCTAAAACTGCTCTAAAACTTGTTCTTGAAAATACTTAACTTGAAAATAAAGGGTTGCTTTTCATGGAACACACAAATTGTCTAGGTGACCGATGGTGTTTATATAATTCCAGTATAAAATTTTGATCTGATGCTAATTGATTCACTAATGTGTGGGAAGCTGCAGTTTTTAGAAGGTCCTGTAGAGAGCGCCACCCTATAACCTGTTGAGCTCAAGTGTTAAAACGAACTGAAGTACATGATTTTTATACGTATAATGGCTATTTACTGATACTGTATAAATACTGTATTATTATTGATATATTTAGCTAAACAACAGAAAAGGACAATGAGTTTGTTTGTCTGTTTGTGGAACTGATGCTTCAGACACATCGGTCTGATACTGACCAGAACAATCAATCCCTCTGGATACACACTTACTTCCTCCTCTCTCTACACCAAGACTGTTCCTTTTCCTCTTCAAAACAGGGATCGCACTCTAACACACACACACACACACACACACACACACACACACACACACACACACACACACACACACACACACACACAC
>SOMO01000034.1:393376-406066 GCA_028128575.1 Paedocypris carbunculus | reverse complement strand
CTCACAATAACAACAAAATGTGTGCTGATTAAGCTTCATAACTTCATCACTGGGCTATATTCACATACGTTATAATTATATTCTGCTGAAATGAAAAAGACCCGTTCATTTCGATTAACTAGAGTCCCATCACTAGATGAAAAAAAAAAAGTGTATAAATTCCCTATACTGTGCCCCATAATGGACAAGTATTAAAAATAATATATAAAACATTCTAGGTACATTTTCTGTCACAAAACTTTGTTTATAAGGTTCATATCCTGTATAAAAATTTTCAAATCTTACATTATGTCAGTACATAAGTATTTCCATTTCTGTGTGTGTAAACATGAAAATCTGTAACTGCTGGAGCCTAACTTAAACCACATACATAGGCAAGTGATCATCAATCAAAATTAATTTATATTTACAATTTAATTTCCTTACATCATTACAAGAATAATTAATGTTTGTGCATACGAAAATAATTGTTTTAATGTTTACTGTTTTCCCTGATTGGTTTTGTATTTTGTTTTTTTATCCATGCAGATATGATGAATATCTCAAATCCAAGATACACTGCAGCGATCTACAGCAGCCATCCATGTCGCAGTTCATTGTGCCCCAGACTACAACATATCCAATCTACCACTGGCCAATTGAATGGCGTGTGTTCAGAAGAATTATTGTGGCCCCAATCGTCAACAACTTGGTGCCAATGTTCATCTTTTTCTGTGAAAAAATAAACATGTATTGAAAATGTAACCTGTTTATTTTAGTACTGCAACTTGACTTGGCTTGAAACTTATCATGACTCGACTTGACTTGCTTAGGGTGAACCCTTGACGTGACTTGCTTGATTTGTCTAAACTGTGACTTGAGATTTGACTCGAGACTTGATGGTTTTGACTTGAGACTTGCTTGGACTTGACCATTTGTGACTTGTCCCCATCTCTGTCAAACGCAAACCACATACAGCAAACATCTACAGTTGAGGACAAAATGATTAGCTCCCTACAAAATAATCATTGTTTGAAAAGTATTAAAAATGCTTTTAAACTGAGGTAATTTGTCCTCAACTGTACATAATACTGTTCCTTGGAATGTTTATTTTTAGGATTATTGGTGATTTTTTTTCTTTACAACATTACTTTTACATTACATTACATTATGTTTCATTCCATTTAATTAAATGTAAAGTATTATAAGTAATATGTAATATTATTATATTGCTGTTTGACAACCTAAAGAGTATTGAATATAAATGATATAAATAGAATATATAGAATATAGAACATAAATAGTAGAATATTTTTCAAAAAGAATCGTGAAAAGAATCGTGATCTTTATTTTAAGCAAAAAAAATCGTGATTCTCATTTTATCCAGAATTGTGCAGCTCTATATTGGACAAGTCTCTTTTTAGTAATATGAATGAAAAAGCCTTAAAATAATAATAATAATAACAATAACAACTTATTATTTTAAGGCATTTTAATTTATATTATTAAAAAGAGACTTGTCCAATACGAAGATGATTTCAAATAATAATAATAACAATAATAATAATTATTATTTTTATTATAGCGTGTCGTTAATAGTTAACTAGTAACTAGTTTTCTGTACCTGTAGAGTGACAATCCGTGACTTGGGGTTTCGCAAAGACGGGCCGGACGACACAAACTCTTTACTTTGGATCTGGATGGGGAAATGTTCTGTGCTCTTCTGGTCCGTGTCCAGCGCAGACGGCCAGTCCGTGCAGAACTCTGAGGAAGAGGAGCACCAGAGTAGATGAAGGGCGGTGTCGGCAGACATTCCCAGCGCGAGTCACTTACGCTTCAGGGACTCGCAGTGCTTCCTGATCGCCACTGGGGTTAAGTGCAGGAAGTTTGGAATCTGAAAAACATTCGAGGAGATGTGTGTGCCATTGTCTAGATGGTCAAACGCAGAGAAAAGCGTCCTGACCTTCATCAGCTCCAGATTGCCGGTCTTCTCGGGCGGCGCTCCTCTCTTCACGGGGTAACCCATGCGCACAGGCAGAGGCACCGCGGCCGGCCGGAAGACCCCCGCAGTGGGGTAAACCGAGGTCCAGTCCTGGTCTGCGCTCATTCTCTGGGTCCGGGGCTCGTCAGCCTGAATGCCACATCATTATTTAATACCATTTACCAATACCATTCAGAAGAGAACGCTTCTCCTCACCTGACGCTTGGACCGCCGCGGACCCCGAGCTCCTGGAATCACAATTGATCGGAATTATTAACAACTTTATTTACTGGACTGGTGTCACAGACAGACAGATGTATAGACGAACAGACGAGATGGATAACTAGACAGACAGACAGACAGACAGTTCGATATACACACACACACACACACACACACACACACACACACAGGAGAGATAAACAGATGGCTGGATAGACAGGCACACATGAAAAATATTAAACGGGTGTAGTTCGATACTCTCTTTTTTCGCGTCTTTACCTCTTTCTACAGGCGCGGCGCTTGTAGAGAGGACCGGCGAAGTCAGCAGCCTCCGACAAAACGACATCAAGCAGATTCTTCTGTTAAAATCATAGTTTACTCTGCTCACAGAGGACAGCGCTGAGCGAGTGATGGAGGACGCCATGACGGAACTAATGACGCCTGACCCCGTGAACCGGAAAAAAAAGAATGGCGCCAAACTCAAAAAGCTCGAGCTTCATGACATGTAAGTGTGGAACATTTCCGAGATAGTTAGTTATAATTATTTTTTGCGAGCTACTTTAATTGTATTAATTACAAAACAAATTATATTTCGGTTAAAACGTTATATGCTCTATTTATAGAATAATTATTCAATTCATAAATCATATATTTTAACCACTCGTACAATTAACTGTAATTTTTCGTTTATCTGTTATTGTATCGATTAACTAGTCAGAAGAATAAAAAAAAAACAGTTTTAACAAACAAATACATGTAAACATTACCGCCTTTTTAAAATAGTCATCGTAATCGATTTACGAGAAAGTGTTTCTGACGAGAATTCACGCGGAGCTGTTTCGTAAAAGACTTTGAAAAAGTAATCAAATTGTTTTTAACGCTCTGTACTTCACCATATGGCGCGTGACGCATCGGGCACGCGCGTCAGACGAGCGCGCGCCCGCAGCATCTCTCAGCATCAGTCACGGTGGGAGATCAGAGGACGCGCGCCGTCACCGAGAGCTCTGCGCGAGAGGTAACTGCATTCCACTCCAGAAGTGCTTCTGTCGCTTATGGAAGCAACAATATATATATAATATAAATTGAATTAAGAGAAAAAAGACATTAGTTTGTCTTGTTGATATATCACAGTGACTTAATTCAAAGTGGCTATAAGTGATGCAATTTAGGAACCATGCAAGAATATTTGCATGTGTCGGTTAAGTGAAGTCAAGCTTCTCTTTGTTTGCATTCTTTACAGTTGAATGCATTTCGTTTGTAGTTAATTCTGTTTATTTCTTCTTACTGATTTTTACCCTGTTGCTGCAAAGTTGAACCAGTATTTCTGACAATCAAGAGAGACAGACAGATGATTGACAGACAGATGCCACGTTTATGACTTCATGTTCTACTCTGTCAAACCCGTCTGTTGCATCATCATTTGCTGATTTTTAGAGTAGTTGCGCAATATGTGAGTTGTAAAGCAGTGGTGCTGATGTGGGTGTTGTTTCCCTCGCCTTTATCTCGTCTTTATCTGCTGTAAATCCCGCCGCGTTCAGCCTCGGGTCACTGTCTGTCAGTGCTCTGGAGCTCCAGTTTCCCGCCGGTTTTCCGCTGGCTTTGTGAGGACGACACTCATCACGTCCAGTCAGTGCTGACACACCGCGATTGTTCACACACTGATGTGAAACGTATTAATCATTCAGAGGCCAGTTTTTTGTTGTGCATTTCTGTTCTGAGCATCTCTATTTCATTAACGATTGCACGATTGATCATGCACACATAATGGCACTCGCTAGCGTGCTGGCTTTACTTTTATGTCTGTCTGTCTCGCAGAATTGTTTGAAGACATAAAGTTAAACAAATGGTTTAATCTGTAGTCTCTTTTAACAAATGTTTATTTAAATTGTTCAGATTTAATTCAGATTGATCGCGAGTCTTAAAGGGTGTGTGTGTGTGTGTGTGTGTGTGTGAGAGAGAGAGAGAGAGAGAGAGAGAGAGAGAGAGAGAGAGAGAAAGTGTGTGAAACAGAAAGGGGGAGAGAGTGTGTGTGAAAGAGACAGAGATAAATATAGTGTGTGTCTGTGTGTGTGTGTGTGAGAGACAGAGAGAGAGGGAGACAGAAAGACAGAATATGTTTGAAAGAGATAGAGAAATAGAGAGAGAGGGGGGGGGGGGTGTCGGATCAATGGATGTTTAAATGCAGAGCACAATTTAGATACTGCCCCTAGTGGCCACACTGACAATCATGTCCACTCTTATCCAGTGTAGGTGTGATCAGAATCACGGCCGGTCTGGCGAGTAGAAGACAGTGTGTGTTGAGTTATCGTCCGTGACCCCTGACCCCACTTGAGCCCACGTGGGTGTTATCTACAGGGGCCGAGACTAGTGGTCTTCACGTCTCCTCTCTCCTCGCAGACTTGTCGCTCGTCTGGATGTAGATGCCCGGCTTGGCCCGACTGAGACCTCTAGACAGTCCCGGATCATGGGGGATCGGCTGGGCCACCCCACCCCGCTGCTGACCCGCGGACGTTCCTTCGGGTGGTCCGGCAACAGCGTCAAGCTGAAGAGCTGGGGCCACAACGGTCTGAAGGAGGCAGCAGCGTCCAGCGCGTCGCTCCCGTCCGGCTGCTCTCCTGTTTCACTGGAACTGGAGCCGGTGGTGAATAATGGATCAAGTGCGCCCGTGGGCCCAGGTGGCCACACAAAGGAGCCAGCGGCGCACAGCGAGCCCCGCCAAGCCCTCGCCATCGCCAGCGGAGAGACGCCTGGTCCGGTCCCCGCCGTCGGCCGCTTCACGCGCAACCCCTACCACGCCAAGACTAGCATGCAGGGCGATGTGTACAACTTCCTAGAGAGACCCGCCGGCCTGAGGTGCTTCCTGTATCACTGTCTCGTGTAAGTCACATCACTCTTTTCCTGCAAACACGGACGGGCGGGAAGGTGCTTTCCATAACGAGCGAATCCTAGCACTCGTAGATTAATCGCAGTTTGATTGTAGATGGATCGCAAGGTTTTTGTAGACTAATCATCACTGTTAAACCGAAAATTAATTACAGATACTTTTCGGTATAGTTGTGTATCACTGTGTGTGTCTGTCACTGCATGTGGGTGTATGTTACACTATAAGTGTGTGTCATTGTGTGTGTGTGTGTGTGTGTGTGTGTGTGTGTGTGTGTGTGTGTGTATAATTGTGTGAGAAAGTTTGTTTTGAGTGATTATGCTTTTCTGTCTCTCTCTCTCTCTCTCTCTCTATTTTTTTTTCTCTTTACTCTCCTTTTCTCCTATCATCTCTCTCTGTCTCTCTCATATCTATCTCCCTCTCTCATATCTATCTCTCACTCTCTTTGTCTCTCTCTCTCACTCTCTCTCTCTCTTTCTATTAACTCTCATTTTTGCTTGCTATCATTTTTCTCTCTCTCTCTTATTCTCTTTTCTCTCTCTCTCTGTTTTTACTCACATTTCTCCTGCTATAATCTCTCTCTCTCTCTCTCTCTCTCTCTCTCTCTCTCTCTCTCTCTCTCTCTCTCTCTCTCTCTCTAGCTCGCTCTTTTTCTCTCTCTCTCATTCTCTTTTACTCTCTGTTTTTCCTCCTTTTTTTCCTACTATCATCTCTCTCTACTCTCATTTTCTCCTGCTCTTTATCTCTCTCTTTCCATCACTCCTCCTCTTCCTCAGTGTATGTCTCCTGTAGCAGTGAACCTGATCCTCAGCTCTTACTAAATTAACTTCACTGACTAACCCTGAGTTCCGACGCTCTAACTAACTCTTACTTACCAGGGACACTCACACACTACAACCCCAAACACATTTAAGCGTTAAAGATGGGCAGATGATGTGCAGTGTCCCCACTGGTGCATTCTGGGAGATTTCCTACGGCTCTGCACATGGCGGCCGACTGTGAATCTTACGCAACAGACCTGTGATGTCACGTCGATCCTTCACTTTCTGTGGAAGTGCTCACAGTCGTGACACATCCGGCTACCAAAATGAGTTAGCTTAGCATGTTAGTTGCCGTTATATGGCGTTTAGCCAAGGGTGGGAGAGACAAAGAACTTCTTTCTCAAAATCAAACTTTTATAAAACAACAATGGCTGAAAACGTTTTATTGTTTCATTGGATTGTAAATACTGAATGTATTTCCCGAGACTAAAGATAAAAGAACATTCCGAAGACTACACATTTCAAGCCACAATAAAGACAGCACTATTTTAGTGTGATCTGACCTCTGGTGCACTAAGCAGACAGCACACTTCTAGTGTACTCAGTGTTCAGACCACTCAAAAAACAGCTTATTTCTAGCACACTAAGAATACAGTCTTAAAAGTGCACTAAAAAGACAGCAGATTTTTTGCACATTTTGAATACAGCAGAGTTCTTGCAGACTAGAAAGACAGCAGCTTTTTTGTGCACTAGGAAGACAGCAGATTTCTAGCGCACTAGGCAGACAGCAGATTACTATCGCACTAGAAGGACAGCAGATTTTCCCGCACTAAGAAGACTGTAGATTTCTAGCGCACTAGGAAGACAACAGATTACTTGCACACTAGAAAGACAGCCGATATTTTGTACATTATGAAGACAGCAGATTTTTTTTTAGTACTAGTGCACTAGGAAGACAGGAGATTACTAACACACTAGGAAGACAGGAGATTACTAACACACTAGGAAGACAGCAGAGTACTAGTGCACTACAAAGACAGCAGATTTTTTGTGCACTAGTAAGACAGCATGAGTATGTTAAAAGAGGTGTGGCCTCAGAAATCACGGTTGCCGGTGTCATTGCTCTTCACACTGACAGCAGAATTAATTGGAGCGCCGTGGGTTAATCACCTGTGTGAGATCAGATTTAATCCGGCCTGGACAGCTGGACGCTGAGAATCATATCCGACCTGCGATCTTGTTATGGACATTAAATATACAGGAGCGCGTCTGCAGCTCGAGCAGCTGATGTGGAGGCATGAATTAGCACTAAGTAGTGTGCACACTTCAAGCGTCTCGGGTTCTTCCTGTATTTACTGAGCGACGGTGTGAAGACTCCTGTCTTCCGTTTCTTACTCAAGCTGAGTTGTGGACTGAATTACCTTCTCCGGTTCCTGACCATCAATAAGTGATGGAGCAGTGGCCGATGTATTAGCGGATCCACAGCGGTGCTGGACCGGTTTGAGTTGGCATGTTCTTCCACGTGCTTGCGTTGGTTTCCTCCAGGTCTCTGGTTTCCTCCCACAGTTCAAAAAGTCACAGGAGAGTTGGGATTGGAAAAAGGACGAGAGTGTGTGCGACAGTTAGTGTTTATGTTTGGAGGCTGTAAGTAGATGGTAACTTGTGTGTGTGTGTGTGTGTGTGTGTGTCACACTGCTGCTAATGAGCGATACACTCTCGGCGCTGAGCTGATGGCCGTTCAGAGATCAAGGCTCTGGGAAGCAGCTATCACCGGCTTTTCCTGGAGGAGAAAAGCCTTAATCACTGTCATATAGGTCACTGATCCGTCCTCCGCCGCTGGACGCGTCTCTCCATCTTTCTTTTAAGAGCTTTGTGTGTAAACATGTTTGGGTGTTTTGCGCGGCAGCACGGCACATTACAAAAGCAATCAATAGATCAATCAATCAATCAATCAATCAATCAATCAAGTCATTACAAAACTACATTTACTCTTATTTTTTATGTATTTTCAAAGTTTTTTTTTACATTTTGGAGACTTCAGCTTTTTTCAAAAATACAGAAAATGTCTTATCAATATTACATTATAAAAATATCAGAAAATATATAAAATAACTTCCGATACGTTATTAAAACTGTTTTACAAACGTTACAAACAAAAGTACAAACTTGGAAATGGAAACATTCTTTTATTTTATAATGATACAAGTTTTTTTTTTAACTTGATTCATTTGTGCATTTTACATTGCATTACGAGAATTTGAAGGCATACATGTTCAATATGTTTATATACTGTACATATATATACACACACACAATTAATTATATTCTATTGGAGTCATTTATTGTTCCTTTTTACAGTTTAAACACACACACACACACACACACACACACACACACACACTTTTTTCTTGTATGTTTGTATAATACACATGTGTATACAGTAGTAAATAATGATATATAAATGGAATTGTTGTATCAAGGGTTTTATTGGACACTGAGATTTTGGTTTTATCAGACATGTGTGTAGATGGTGTTCCGGCGGAAATCCTGCTGGATTTCTCCCAGTGTTAATCTGGCGCGGAGGGTCTCTTACTCCGCCGGTCCACACCTGACGATCGGAGCAAGGGGTCTCCTTCTCTCAGCGCCACGGGAGGTTGATTGAAAATGGCTGGACTGATGCTGGGTTTCGCCGCAGACATCATTGTTTCCGAACGGGAATTCTGGTCGGGATTTGGAATTTAATTTGGCTAAAGGCATAGAGGTCTGGGCGTCTCGGCGGGGGTCCGGTGGATTGACGGGCCCATACTGTTGGGTGGAGACATCACATCTGCACAGAGAGACAATAATCCTCCTGTGAGAAACCAGTCGGGGGCATCGAGGGTCACGAGGTCAAAGGCCAAACACAACAAGCCCATTCAGACGCTGCGCAGGCCGGAGCGCTTTATTTGCTCTCGTGTTAAGCTCTCGCACCATTCACCCTGTAATATATTGCTTTAAAGGGCTATAAATTCATATAGGCTGTGTGTGTTAACGCTAGGCAAATACGTTCCCGGTTAAACTCACACCCGATACGGCCAGTAAGACCAAACCGATTAGAGCAACAATTCACTGTTATTGAACTCGCAGGCCGATTTAAAGGGATCTTCAGATTATGAAACATTATTACTCCATCTACTGCTTATAATCCAAATTTGAGAAAATGAGGGAGGTCATTTGGTTTTTCTATATCATGTCTACACATTTATGCTAATCCAGCTGTTGATGGTGCAGTATCACAACATCTGGTCATCTGAGAGAGGGATTTAAGCCGGTCAGGTCCTCTGTTCCCGGTCCGGGGGAAAGGATTTGACCATAAGTCCAATATGTTCTTAAATACACTGCATACTTTCTTTCCCACTAGTAATCGCTTTGTGTGAAAGTGTTGAGAGCGCGTACAGTGTCCTGACTGTAAATCAGCTTTAACTTCTGGGCTAAGTGAGGTTTTCTGCACGCCATTATTATACTCTCGGGTCAAACACTGTATAGAACACACTGTGCTGACTGTATTTTAGGCTTCGTCGCTTCTTACCTCACAGATAGAAAGTGGACTGATCCAGTACTATAGGGAAATATAGTGTAAACAAGAACGGATGTATCTTATCTATCCTGAAACGGATTTTTCACAATTTAAGTAAAACTAGTTGGAGAACTAGTAGATCTCTATAGAATAGTAAAAACAGTTAAACAGAGTAGATCTCTATAGAATAGTATCATGTCGACTAGAGTGGTCCCCTATAGAAAAGTAGAATGCAAAGCCTTATAGCATAATGCAGGGAACCTATAGTGATGGTTGGTGCCCTATACAATTGCACACCCATCGTCTGGTTGTTCTCTTCTCATACAGCAATGTCTGTAGCATTACCTATATACGGTCAGGCACATGTAGTTTGCTGGACAATACTACAGAGCATCTCTCAAGATTAACCCTATAGAAGATTTCTTTAGGTGACTAGGCAGGTGAGCTATACAGACAGAGAGAAATGCCTTGTGAACTTGAGTCACTTTTCTTGTGAAGCGTTGGTGAAATTTCTCCATTTTTGTTGAATGTTCCTCTAGCGTGTGTAAGTGCTCCATCAGCAATGTCACTGGAATCAGTCACACGCAGCAAATCATGGGACAAACATCTGGTGGTCTTCACTAGCGGCGACCCTCCGTCAAAACACCCGGGGTCAGGCCACATCTGGACCTGACGTAACCGACACGTGACACTGATCTCCGGCCGCGCCACAAGTCGCACTGCTTGTCTTTTTGAGTAAGAAGAGGAGTGTGTGTGTGTGTAATCTCAGAGGATGTTAAAGTCTCTCCCATCTGGCCAGTGTGTGTGTGTGCGCGCATCCATGCATCCAAGTCTGTAGATTTCCTTATATGTGTTGTAAGGTCACAATGACTGGAACACATGTTGTAAACGCGTCTGAAGTGAATGAAACTCTTTAACCTTTGACCTTGAATGCGCAATTTATAACACAATTCCCGGTGTCCTCAGGTTCATCATGGTCCTTGTGTGCCTGATCTTCAGCGTCTTATCCACAATCGAGCAGTACGCAGACTTTGCCACCGGATCGCTCTTTTGGATGGTGAGTGTGTCCCAAACCAGGAAGCAGGGTTTGTTCTTCTCCCCAGGAGCTTTCAAGTAATCCCAGTTAAATGCAGCGCTTCCTGCGGCCACACGATGGCGCTGTCAAATCTCACATGAGCTTCCAACCCTTTAGTAGTAGTAGAACGCTTTTAAAATTTGCTAGTCTTTTTTTCTAAAAAAAAAAAAATGTTTTTCTAAAATTTTAATTGTTTCTTAACAATTAATATCTATAAACACAAATCAAAAAATGGTGAAAAGTTGTGAAGTATTATGCATTTTGAACCACATATTTTTTTTAATTAATGCCGTTGTGTGATGACAAGACCCCCGGACCCCCGTGTTGTGTTCCTCAGGAGATCGTGCTGGTGGTGTTTTTCGGGACGGAGTACGTGGTCCGGCTCTGGTCGGCGGGCTGCCGGAGTAAATACGTGGGAATAAAAGGCCGTCTGCGCTTTATCCGGAAACCCATCTCCATTATAGGTGCGTGCCTGGATATACACCTGTCTGTCTGTCTGCCATCCATCCTGCATCTACCCATCTCACTCTTCGTTCAAGCATCCATCTGTCATTCTTTTATTGACTCATCTGTATATTTTTATTACCGTATTTATTGGCCATTTTTTGTTGATCTGTCTGTCTTTCAAGTTCTCTGTATGTCTGTCTATCAGTTTGTTTGTCTGTCCATCCATACACCTTTATTCTGTCCTTTTTTGTTTATCTGTCTGTAAGTCTGAATTATCTGTCCGACTTATATTATCTGTCTGTCTGTTGGCACTGCTTACTCTGCATGTATGTCTGTTTGTCTGCCTGACTGCCCTAGCTTTTCTTTTTTTTTTTTTAGCTCTTCTCTAGACTGCCCTTGTCTGTCTAGCTTTCGTTTGGTCCATCTTTATTTGTTTTTCTGGGACACGGGTTATTTTTAGCTGTTTCTCCAGACTTTGGGAAAGCAAAGGCTTTGACAGATGTGTGTGTGTGTGTGTGTGTGTGTGTGTGTGTGCAGATCTTATTGTGGTCGTGGCCTCTGTAGTGGTTCTCAGTGTGGGATCCAATGGGCAGGTCTTCGCCACTTCAGCCATCAGGTCAGAGGAGCAGAACTCTGTCTTTCACCAGCCGGACGCTGTTGTCTGCTCTTAAAACCAAAACCTACAGTGAAGACAAGAAGTAGTCATAACTCATATGTATTTATCATATATAAATATGAGACATATGGGAGGATATATCTCCACACAGAGAGAGGGAGACAGACAGAGACACTGAGATAAGGAGAGTGAGAGATAGACTTGTAGATAGACATAGATAAATAAAGGGAGAGAGAGACTGAGTGAAAGAAAAAGTAAATGAGAAAGACCAAAAAGAGAGGGAACGAGAGAGAGCATGAGACAGACAGAGACAGAGAGAGAACAAACAATACAAAGAAAAAGACAGTATGCAGAGAGAGATACCAAGGATGATACCAATATGAGGAGATACAAATAAAGGACACTTCCACACACAGAGAGAGATACAGACAGACACTGAGATAAGCAGAGTGAGAGATTTGTAGAAAGACATAGATAAATAGAGGGAGCATCCTGAATATAAGGCCTAATGATTCTTTTCACACCAAGTCAAGTCAGTGTGTGTGTCTGCGGCCACAGGGGGATTCGCTTCCTGCAGATCTTGCGCATGCTGCACGTGGACCGCCAGGGGGGGACGTGGAGGCTTCTGGGGTCAGTGGTCTTCATCCACCGGCAGGTACGTCCTGCGTCTTCGGTATGTGGCACTGACCATAAAAGGCCTGACGTTACGCCGTCTGAGAAGCTTCACTGCTAATCAACCGTGTGTGTGTGTGTGTGTGTGTGTGTGTGAAGTATACGTGTGCACGTGATGTATGTGTGTGTGTGTGTGTGTGTGTGTGTGTGTGTGCGCGCGTAAAACAGTGTTATACACGTATGGTGTGTGTGTTGTCAGGAACTGATCACAACGCTGTACATCGGTTTCTTGGGTCTGATCTTCTCCTCGTATTTCGTGTATCTGGCGGAGAAGGACGCAGTGGATGAAGAGGGGAAGACGGGCTTCTCCAGCTATGCTGATGCTCTGTGGTGGGGCGTGGTGAGTGTGTGTGTGTTTACGTGTGCAGCAATTCTTTCATTTTGGTGGTAATCTACAAAGTTGGTTGTAAAGCATTTCAAGCAAACACTTCAGACGGAACCAGGGAGAAATTTCCAGTGCAGTTAATTAAAAATCCCCCCATCTTTCCCTTGACCCCCCC
>SOMO01000034.1:359179-371975 GCA_028128575.1 Paedocypris carbunculus | reverse complement strand
TGTGTGTGTGTGTGTGTGTGTGTGTGTGTGTGTGTGTTGTCTAGTTTGTCTAGTCTTGTTGATATTTGATAGAAAATTTAATACGAAAAAATCATTTATCCTCTCTATTCTTAGAAATGAACTTGTTGGCAGTAAAAGATAAAAATACATTTATTAAAAGTTAAAATTTTATTTTTTAATCAGGCTGTCTGACAAAGACGACGTGCAGCTTTCAGACTCCCAGCATGCTCAGCGCTCAGTCACGGCGCCACATTATCACATTTTCAGAATGTGACTTTGTACTGTTACAAGATTGCAACATTGTTGTTACAATCTTGCTATTTGTCGGTCAGAGTGAGATGTGTATGAGTGTGTTTGTGTGATGTACGGTAACTTTCAGAATGTTAAACTTTGGGGTTGAAACGTGTGTGTAAGATTTTACAATATTAAATGTTGGGTTAGAGGCTTGTGTGTGTGTGTGTTAGGATGAAAGACTATACATTTTAGAATGTCAAATTTTGGGTTAGAAACTCTTTGTGTGTGTGTGTGTGTGTGTGTGTGTGTGTGTGTGTGTGTGTGTGTGTGCGTTAGAGTGAAATACTGTTACATTTTTATACTGTCAAGTTAGAAACATTCCAATTCTAAAAATGTAAATTGATCCCTCTCGCTGCGTTTCCGTGCAGGTAATTTACATCGTTTTTTTTGCGTTGATTCTGTGTTTTTTACTGTCACCAGCCACCCTCACACAGATTAGATTATCCGTAGCTTTTGACTTGAGGCGCTGCTAGTGAAGGAGCCGCGCGACTCGCGCGCTATTATATGCTCAGGCAATTACGTGGCGGGCTGAGAGCGACGGGCGAACGCACGACTTCCCTCTTTGTGCGCGCCGGCTGAGATGTGAAGGAGCATTGTGGTGGCAGTATTGTGCGGCGAGGGCCGTGCTGGCACGTGCTGAGGGTTCGGTGGGTTCACAGAGAGGGAAGCGAATCGCTCCAGGAACCCTCCGGAACTCTTCCTGTTGTGCTGAATCAGCGCCGAGACCCTGAAGCGGCCCAGTCGCCCGGACAGGAAGTGAAGAGCGGGTCCCGTGAGTCCGACTGCCGAGATGCAGTCAGAACGTTCCCCGAATAGGAAGTTTGTAGTCTCCGGAGTCTCACCAGACAATGGCGTTTCGCTTCCGATGACACGGCGACAGCTTTCTCCGTCCTTCGGTCGTGTCGCCCGAACCCTTCGCACGGCGACCTGGCGTTCACTCCCGCGGGCCGAGGTTGAGCAGTTCCTCACATCCTGTTGGTGACGCTCCTGGCTTCTCCGAATCTTTGTGGCGTGTTGCTATTGGAGATAATGACGTGCAGGTTCACGTTAGAATGGCATAACTCGACACGGCGCACAATAGGTCGGTTTGTATGGGTGCGGCCCGCAGCCACTTAGGCGACGCCGCGGTAAAAGGTAATCGTAGAACATAATGGACTAATGGCCGCTTGGCTTCCACGAGGACCAGGAAGCGGATCCACTGTTAATGAAGCTAAACCGGCAAACGCTCTGACGGAGACACACACTCACACACAGAGCCATTATTCGGTTGTAATATTTTTTTATGTAGATGCTTCTTGATTTTATACTACATACACTCTCTCTCACTCTGTTTATTATTTCCTCTCTTAATCTCCCTTTTATTTATCACTATCTTGTTTTTTTTCTATAGCTCTCTTTCTTCCTTTCTTTAAACATTCCTTTTTCTCCTAATCTCTCTTTTTAACCTTCCTCTAATTTTTCATCACTTTCTTTATTTTTCTCTATCTCTTTCTACTTTCATTCTATATTTTTCTTCATTATTTCTCCATCGCTTTTCTAACTTCTAAAGAAGGGGGGCCAACTAGTCAGAGACTAAGAGCCACTTTTTTTGCTGTGTTACTACAAAGTGCCACATCATACACATGGGCACACATAAACATCATCCCATTCCTTAATCTTCTGCTCAGCCAGATTTAATGAAAAAACCACACCAACATGCTAAAATTAGTTATTTTACAACAGTTAACATTGTGTGCATTATGTGTGAGTAGAAAGCAGGTGGAGGAAGAGCTAGAGAGGTGAAGGTTTGCTCTGGAAAGAAGAGGCATGAAAGTCAGTCGTAGTAAGACAGAATACATGTGTATAAAGGAGAGGGGGCAGGGTGGAGGAGTGAAGTTACAGGGGGTGGAGGTGAAGAAGGTGCAGGAGTTTAAGTACTTGGGATCAACAGTGCAGTGTGATGGGGAGTGTGGAAAAGAGGTGAAGAGGCGAGTGCAGGCAGGATGGAGCGGGTGGAGGAAAGTGTCAGGAGTGTTGTGTGACAGAAGAGTGTCAGCTAGACTCAAAGGAAAGGTGTACAAGACAGTGGTGAGACCAGCTATGCTCTACGGCTTAGAGACAGTGGCAGTGAGAAAGAGACAGGAGGCAGAGATGGAGGCAGCAGAGATGAAGATGTTGAGGTTCTCCTTAGGAGTGACGAGGTTGGACAGAATAAGGAACGAGCACATCAGAGGAACAGCCCACGTTACTTGTGTTAGCAACAAAGTCAGAGAGGCCAGACTGAGATGGTTTGGACATGTGCAGAGGAGGGATAGTGAATATATTGTTAGAAGGATGTTGGAGATGGAGTTGCCAGGAAAGAGGGCAAGAGGACGACCAAGAAGGAGATATATGGATGTTGTAAGAGAGGACATGAGGTTGGCTGGGGTCAGAGTAGAAGATACTCAGGATAGAATGAGGTGGAAAGGGATGACTCGCTGTGGCGACCCCTGAGAAGGGAAAAGCCGAAAGAAAAGTAGTAGTAGTAACATTGTGTGCATATTTGACTCATATCATGTGAAAGCTCCTGAAGACCTGCATGAAACTAGTTAAAGAGCCGCATGAGGCTCAAGAGCCACGGGTTGGCCACCCCTGCTCTAAAGTATCCTTTTAAAAACTGTATTCATCACTTTTTCTCCCTCATTGTCTCTTTCTCACTCTCTCTGACTGTCTCTCTCTCTCTCTCTTTCTCTCTGATTCTCTCACTCTGTATCTCTCTCTCTATCTATCTCTCTCCCTCTCTTTTACTATCTGTATCACTGTATCTCTCTCTGTATCTATCTATCTCTCCTCTATTCTATCTATCTCTCCTCTATCTTCTATGACGTTGCGGCCCCAGAGTGAGTGCGGCGGATCTCCGCTGAGCTGCAGCTGACGGCCACAGATCAGATATCAGGCCGCCATGTTGGCCGCTGGTGTCAGGAGAGAAACTGGACCCCTGTGCTATCACCAGTGGCTCCTCCAGGCCTCGCAGGCTCCGGGGTCCAGTTTCTCTACGATACACCGCGGGCGCTCTGTCTGACTTCCATCATGCACCAGCACGCAGCCGCTCCATATCCAGTTTCCCTAATGTGTCTGTCAGAGTCACTTTCCCCTAAAAATGTCTTCACTGTCTGAATCAGTGTGTGTGTGTGTGTGTGTGTGTGTGTGTGTGTGTGTGTGTGTGAGAGGTGGAGCGTATGCAGGTGAGTATGTGCAAGTATGTGTGTGTGAGGCGGAGCGTCTGCAGGTGTGTGTGAGTGTGTCTGTTCTCTCTCTCCTCTCTCTCTCTCTCTCTCTCTCTCTCTCTCTCTGTGTATCTTTCCACTCCTCAACTTGTTCATTTCTCTTTCTCCTTTTTATAAAATGTCACTTACACAGTTTACTTCTCTTTCTTTATATCCTCCTGCTCTGTCTGTTTTTCTAATTCACTTTTTATAATGTTTTTCTGCATTACTTTTTTTACTCTTCCCCCTTTATTGTAATCTTTCTTTTTGCTCATCAATCTCTCTGACTCTTTCAGTCCATGTCTGAACAACACAACATCTGGGAAACGGATTGTGTAAAACGCATTAAAAACGCAACCATCTCTCTTTTCTGGTGTGTTATGGACTGCTGGTGTTGTCCAGATGTTCTCGTCCTCCTCCTCAGTACTATCATTCTCTCCTCAAGTCTCTCCTCTTATCTTTCAATATTTCTGTTGTTTTGGTGCATTATCGTTAGTTTTTTTGTTTTCATTTTATATCTCTCTATCATGCTGTATACTTTACTTTCTCTCTCTGGATTTTTTCTATCCTACTCTTTAGTTTTTTCTCTTGCTATTTTTTTTTGTTCTCAATCTTCTTTTCATTTTGCCTTCTTTCTCGTCTTCGTTTCCTTTATATCTGTTTTTACTCCGTCTGTCGACTTGATTGTGCAGCGTCAGCTACATTGCGGCTCTGATGATTTTGCAAGATGTGGGTGACAAGGCTTCATCCATTCATTCCGCAGGTGTGGGGGTCTCAGGGGTCCCATATTCAGTCTTTTGTCTCTAAAACTCTGACCAATATTTTGCCGTTTTGAAGACGTGTGAAGAAAGTATGCTTATCCCTTCTTCAGGATATCTGGAGGTGGACGATGTGTTTGTCGTGTGAGTCAGATGCACAGAACATGCTTCTCGGTTGTTGTTGACACGGTTACACTTGTACACGGTTACGTCAGTGATGGCGGGAAACAGGAGAACCTCTCTTTCCCCCTGGAAAGAGGTTTGGCTAGTTTGTCCGAAAGGTTCCCTGTCACGCTGGCTTTCTCTCTTTTTTTTTTTGATAAGCCGAGTGACATGTATGTTTCTGCTCTGACACCAGGTGGCGTTGAGCTGCTTCATATTTTTGTGACAGAAAGATTTTTTTCAAAGCAATTAAAAAGCAATCTTTTTGCATTACCATACCAATTACAAATTGGATATTGGAAAACAGGAGGACAAGATTACCATTTGAAACTATTTTGTTCTCAAATCAGATTTCTCATACTCGAGTGGCGAGTAAATTCACTCCCCGACACAAGGCGGCGCTCCACCACATGTTGCCTTCTGCCAATATATTTTCCTAGTCGTCTGCAACACATGTAGAAACACGTAAAGACCTTTATCTGCTTGTGATATCGCCGTGGGATTTGTGATTGTGTGTGGATAGTGTTGTCCTTGTCTCCGCGTCCGGCTGTATTTACTTCTGCTCTGTCCATTTTTAGACGCTTCTTGTTTAGTCTTTGTCTCCTCCACGCTCGACATTCCAGTCATCTATCAGTAGAAACCATCTCTTTGCACGTCACTCCCGCCGTCATTCGCATCCAGATCGTTCCACCTCGCATCCTCACTCCTTCATCTGCTTGCATTGACACCTTTTGTTTTTTCTACTTTGAATAGTTTTTTTTTTCTTTTTGTAATACTTTTGTAGAACTTTATTTTTGCCTGTCAATGTGTCAGTCTGTTTGTTTTTCTGTTATCATCTGTCTGATTATCAATCTATCCGCTAGTCTGTCTCTGTGTCTATCTGTTCATCTGTCTGTCTTTCAGTCTGACTATGCATCTACTGTATCAGATGATCGCTGGTGGTGGTGTGTAAAATGTAAATGCTCTTTAGAATCGCCTACTTATTTTAAAGTGACTTTTAAGCAATGTTGGGGCTTATGATTTTCCAGACCACCCTCGTCCTCCAGCCCGAGACCCACCGGAGAGACCTGACTCGCCGCAGTGTTCCAGAATAGAAACTCCCAAATTCTGGCTTGTGGCTGTTTCCTCAGCGAGCGAGTCAACACGCCGCAGCCTGTGATTGGCCCCTGACTGTGCGCTTTCAGCAGGAAGTTCGGAAACACACTGCTGCTGTTTACCCCTCGCTCTAAAAATAGGCCTGTGTTTCCCCGCAGTTTTACCCCGGCCGACAGGTGAACCGCCCGTTCCCAGAAAAAACACGGAATATATGAAGGATGAAACAAAGCGGCTGAAAGTGTTTTTCCTGCTCATGCCATCACAGAGAAACGCTGATGCTGTCTCACACACTCCAGCCGTTTGTTGTGTTCTGTTTGAACAGCAGAGCTGGGAGGCGGAGTCAGGGCTCAAAGGGGTGTGGTTACACACCTGTCACTCCATAAAGACACAAGTGTCACTCCGCATCTGTCCCACACACTCGTCATTAACTGACAGAAATTCTCTCTCCCTCTCTCTCTCCCTCTCATTTGGTCTTTCCTTACATTCCCTCTCTCTCTCTCTCGTTTGATCTTTCCTCTCTCTCTCTGTCTCTTTCTCTCACCTTTTTCACTTCTCTACTTTTGGTCTACTCTCTCTTCTATTCATTTTTTTTTTATATATTTCCTTAAATCCCCTTTCTCTCTCTTTCTGTCTTGCTCACCTCTCTCTTTTGATCTTTTCTTACATTCCCTCTCTCATCTCTGTCTCTCTTTTATTTCGCCTTTTTTTCACTTCTCTCTTTCTTCTATAGCATATTTTTCGAGCTGTTCATTTTTAATCACCTTTTTTACCTTCATCTGTTACTTTTTTCTTTTTCTTCTGCTGCTTGGATTTATTTTTTCCTCTTTTGATCAGCCATTTATTTTCTTTCTGTCTGTCAGTGTCAGATTCTCTCATCTCTCTTTTCCTTTCATCCTCGAGTCGTGGCTCAAAGAGGTGTGGCTACACACCAGTGTCACTCCACATCTGTCCCACACACTCGTCGTTAACTGACAGAAATTACATTCTCTCTCTCTCTCTCCCTCTCTCTCTCTGAAATGGCCGCGACGTGATGCCCGGCGTGTGTCTGCTCTCGCTCTCCGACTGCCGTGTGTTCACTCAGGGATTGTTCGTCCTCACGAGTGAAACGAGAAACAAAAGCAGCTTTGAGAGTGCGGCGTGTTCACAGAGAGATTAGCCTGTGCCGCGGCCCCCCGGAACGTTCCGGCCCGCCATGTAGCAGCACGTGCCACGGACCTTGATACTTATCATGTGTGTCAGATGCTGTTCTCTCTCTTTCTCATTTTCTCTTTGTCTCTCACTCTCTACTTCATTCTTTTTTCTCTTTCTGTCTCTCTCTTTCTCTTTCTCACTCACCCACTCACTCTCTCTTTTTCTTTTCTTTCAAAAGACTAAAATATTCAGACTGGTCACAGACATAACCCTAACCCTAACCCTCAAATGAAGAAATCCCATTTGTAGTACATCCAAAACGATGCCATGAGAAATAAACAGCTACATCATGAAATGTCATCTTCCGGAGGGACACCACGTATGCATCAGTAATGACGAGGAGAGTAAGAACGAGAGCGTGATCTTGAAATCACGCTTTCACATAGAAATGCCGGTAAATCGACTGCGAATTACCAGAGCGACTTTGCTCTTAAAGACTGTTCACACAAGCACTGTCATTTTGGCATTTTACCGGTAAAACACCATTCACACAGCGTTTTCAAAATACTGGTATTTTTGCCGATGTCATTAACTGGCAACACCTTATAAAAAGCTGCACCTGTGAACGCACGCGCAAAGAGTGCGTGCAACCCTCGCCAGAATGTTCTGATTGGCTCATAAGTCATTTACATCAGTGCGCACTGAACTTCTGTGTGCTTATTCTGTCAATCGTTCTGCGCTCACACGGGGCAGCTTGCTGGTAATTTACCGGGAAACTTTAGGTATCCTTGCCGGCAAATTGCCAAAACAAATTTGCCGGCATTATTCTGTTCACACATGACTGCGTGTGGGCATTTTACCAGTAATTCACTGGTACGGCCTGTATGTGTGAAAGGGGCTAATGACTCCCTCACTTTCTCCATCTTCGTGTATTTTTTCCTTTACTTTTTCCGTCTTTTTCCACTTCTCTACCTTTGTTCTACTCTCTTTCTTCTATTGTATATTTTTCCAGCATTTCATTTTTAATCACCTTTTTTTACCTTCTGTTTTTTTTTTCTGCTGCTTGCCTTAATTTCTCCCTCATTTAATCAGCCATATATTTTCTTTTTGTCTGTCTGTCAGTGTCAGATTCTCTCATCTCTCTTTTCCTTCTCTCTCTCTCTCTCTCTCTCCCAAGCACAAAGCAGATATTGAGTGTCGACCTCAAGCGCTCTCGAGCGAGGGAGATGTGAGTCCTTCCTCACAGCTTGAGCAGGTTTGGTTCTGAAGGGTGGGACACTCAAAGGACAGCTGTCCCCAACACATGCGGACCCTTGACCAGGACCACCTTTACGTCTCACGCATCTCGTCAAAAGTAGAATTAAAATAAACGGGTTCGGTAACCAATCAGTGAAATTTGCAAGTATCTAACAACAAATAGAAACAGGCTAGCGGCGTGGCTAATGAAATCATAGCAGCCAATCACAAACCAGATGACATGAGCGGCTGTTCTGATTAAATGTAAATCAGCTTCTTTTTCATAATCAGTCATGTATTAGAGGAATATATCGCATTATTGTTAAGTATTACAAACGGTTCCTTATAACCAGGTAATGGATCCGATCCATCTGCTTGTGGACAGTCTTGGTGGAGAGTAACGTGTAATCTCACGGCTGGAGAATGCAGATAATGCTGTAGATTAGCGCTGACATGTTTACGCTGGAGAAACAGAGTGTGTGTGCGTGTGTGTGTGTGTGTGTGTGAATGATGGCACACGTAAAGGGTTTTAGTGTACGTCGTAATTTACGCGTGAAACCGATGTCTCGGTAAAGCGAAAGAAAAACATTGCAGATTTATTACCACGCTGGCTTTAATTTACATTCACATTAATTCTCTTATCGAAGAATAAGTGTCTGTTTACCGAGAAGGGAAAAAAAGAGAAAAATGTGAGTTTGTCAGTCTGGCCACAAGGGACAGTATAGATGGATGAAGAACAGACAATTTGTGAAAGACAAAAATGGACAGATGGATTGTTGTATAGAGAGGTGGATGTTGGATAGACAGATGAGACTTGACAGACGAAGAAAGAGGGATGTGATGAAGGGATGAGTAGATACATGAAAAACGAGTCTGATTTTTCATTTGGTTTGGTTCGTCTCTCCCGTCTGACCTTTAACCTCTCTACCTTGCACCTGAAGGTCTGCGTCTTGTGTTGTTCTCCAGGTTCTTCAGATGGACATGAAGCTGGAGAACGTCCTTAAAATCCTGGTGGAGCAGTTCCAGCCCAAAACAGAACTCCTGCAGAAACCCAACCAGTACAGCTCGCGGGTCACCATCATGAAGCGTCTGGGCGTCAGCATGGACGAGAGCCACTGAGCTCTCTGCCTGGACTTAGGAGGAGACGACATTATGGATGTATCTCATATGTCCTCATAACGCCGCTCTTATTTTGCTGATGTTCCATCGGGATGGGAAGAGTTTGCATTCTTTTTCTCCACGGATCTTCTCAAGATTACTCTTCGAACTGCGCGAGAGAAGAAAGACTGCCAAGATTCCCTACCGCGGATCTGTCGGAATTCCCGCCACACTTCCAGTCCAGATTGATCTGAGCGTGCGCAATTCATGCGATGGAACAATGTCTTCCACTCTTCAGCTGTGCGAACACACTGTTTTTTAAATTATTTTGTGTGTGTGTGTGTGTGTGTGTATGTGTAAATGTACTCACACTCAACCAATGCCCGTAGTGTGGCCACTTTGTGCTTTGGCCATTTTGCAAACTGACCAGCTCAACGGACATTGCGTCCCATTCTTTCTGGAAACACACACACACACACACACACACATATAGACTCTGTTTTCCAAATGACAGGAAAGTTTGAGGAAGACTAGATGAAGAAAGCAGCTGGCGGCTCTGTACAGTTTTGTAAAAGCTCTGTGTATATATTGTAGAAATGCCTTACGATCATCTAGCGCTGATTAACAACTGCGATTTGCCTCTGAAAACTGTAAATAAACGTATCACGATTATAACTGGGTTTCCCGTTGCGGTGGTTGAAACCTGCAAACCAGAAATGGCGTTTCTGTTTCTAGATGTTTCCGCCATGTTTTCCTAACGCGCTTTACATTTCCCCAAACTGGTGGGAGGGTCTGGCTCTCACCGCCGCAGACCTTGAAAGAGACGTGGAGAAGCAGCTGTGCTGGACACACACTGCCGGCCTTTCATGTTCCTGCGGACAGAGGCTCTCTGTGCTCTCAGAGGAGCGTTTGATGTGGAGCGTCCGTGGAGATCCGCATTAGAGACGCGGAGGCACATCTGCGGGCACGTGGTCCTCCGAGCCAGAGGCAAAGGTGAAGATCCGAGCCCGTTAGATGTGCGGGAACGTTCTGCTGACCAAGCACCCATGTTTGGGGGCCCGGGCTCCTGCAGGGGCCGGTGTAAGCAGATCTGGGTGTGAACAGGTGCGAGGCAGAAGCAGCTGCTCCTCTAGAAATAACCCAAACACCAAACAGTTGGACTGACGGCTGCTGTTGTGTTCCAGCGAGGGGCAGCGGCGGACCCTCGGATCCACACACTCATAAAAAATACTTTCCAGAATCTTACACTGGTCATCTGACAATATTTGCACTCTACCTTTAGACTGATTGTGTCCATCACCTGATTGGCTGGGGAAGAACTCAGGTTATTATTGTCACTGCTGGAAATGACCTGAGATTGGACGAAAATTGCACATAGGAATTTCTGTTGCATAGATCAACATTTTAAATTCCAAAATATTTCCGAAAAATAAAAATGATATTATTTGGAAAACAACTGCATGGGAAAAATGGTTGCGCTAGAAATGAAACACTTTTTTTTAATTCAAGGAAGTTTTCAATACAAAAATAGTTCTGGTGGAGAAACTGGACTGAAACGGCTTGTGAAACAGATTAGCGTGATTCCTCCGCGGGTCTGAACTAGGCGCTACACTCCTCCAGGACGCTTCAGGATCCCGGGTCAGTGCTGCGGCCCCGGAGGAGAATGATGGTGAGACAGCTGCTAAACACACCAGTCCACACCACATGCGCCGTCAGGCCGAGACAATCCGTGTGTGTGTCCACAACACAGCTGCGCGACGCATTTAAACGCCATCACCATCCCTCAGCGGCCACTGACTGGTCAGCGGTGGGGTCACTGGTGAAAATGTGGAGGAACTTTGTACGTCAAGATCTAGAATTAGAGCTATAATGGTAGCCCCTCCCCCTGGTGCTGATCGGTTATTGATTGGCTGATTAGTTTGTCTTTTCAGCACATTCAGACAAACTTTTGAATTTCGGCCAACTCAGCGTCCATCAAAAAACGCAATTACGAACGCATTCCCAAACCATTTGGCACTTTCGTCTGGAATGTTCTGAATGTGCGCACCTTGTGGTTGTGCCAACCGTGGCCTGGACTAAATAAGGTCAGGCATCCCGATAACCTGTTAAAACGTCTTTCGTTGCAGCTGGTTTGCAGCATGAGGAGCAGCGCCTGGGTGGAGATGAAGGACGCGTGTGATATTAATATGTGCTGCTGTGAAACGTCGCGGTAACGCGCCTGGCGGGACTTCAAGCGCGCGCTGGCCGGTCTCCGCGTGTCGGGTCGCGCGCATAGCTAAGAAGATTAACGCGGGAGGATAATGACGCCGTTCAGACGCTGATTGGCTGCAGGTGGGTCCGCTTAATGAAGGAGCCTGCGGACAGACGGCGCGCACTCGTTTCATCGGCCAATCAACGACCTTGTATCTGATCCACTGATTTAAAAGCAAAAATGAAGAAAGTGATGCCAGAATTTGTCAGCTCGCTGTTTATCAGTCTTTATATTGTTCCCTCATCCATAAATAATTAGTAACTTTATACAAATCAAAATTTACTAAATAAATTGTCTATACACATTGTCTAAATATAGACTTATATTTGTATGTGTATAATAATATAGACTTGTATAGATTTGTTTAATACACATAATTTGAGAATTTGTGCTAGAAAATTTAGATTTTACAAGGAATGTCATTAAACAAAGCTAAACCAAAACTCAGAAGCTGTTCAGAATCTGTCACAGCTTTATTAATTCAGATTTTTAACACAGATTGTTTTTTTTGTGTCTTGAATGTATTTGCAAATTCTGAGGACAAATTTATTTTTTTGTTTGCTCTGATCAACCAATCAGAAGATAGCAAAAACACAGTTGTGTATAAACTAGAAGGCATGGTGGAGCATTTAAAAATTCAAATCTTTTATACAAATGATTTTTGATCACAAACACACACACACACACACACACACACACACACACACACACACACACAGAGAGAGAGAGTAATCCATTTAATGGTAAAAGCATGGTAATGATAAACAAAGTATATACACGAGATAGCAGTGAAAGACCATGATCCTGACTGAAGACGTCTCTAGCGCGATGATTCTGTATCTTGTGAAACGTGACTCGTGATCAGACACGGCCTGACTGATCTTGTGTGAATCGTGACAGAATGAGTAATCTCGGAAAGAGGCGATACAGGAAGCGGAACAGGCAACCACAGTGACCTCCAGGGTGACTCCTTGTTTACGTCAAGAAAGAGAAATGTGTATGTGTGTGCTCCAAAAAGTGTTTCACACTTTTTTGAAATGTCATTCGACTCACCAGGTTTCACAATCAACGGGAAAGACAATTCTGAGGAATGAAGAAACAGATAACTCTCTCACACACCCTTTCGGTTTCTCTTTCTCTCACACATTCTCTCTCTTTCTCAGCCTCGTGTGTGTGTGTGCAGAACAGAAGCCAGAAAAACAAAACTTTCTCCAAAACTTTAATCAGGCTCAGTTTGCAAACTCTTACAAATTGTTAAAATATTATAACAAAATCAAAAGAACCTACAAAATAAAAAAAGCAGTAACAAATATAAAGACTCCGACCGCCACAATAGAAGAAACGACTGAAATCTGAAAAACGCTCGATATAAATAAGTTAGTTATCTTTCCTCAGTGTGTTTTGCAGACGTCTGTACACAGGAACGTTTCAGCGCAAATATTGTTTACTCAACTATAAATACAGACTCTCATCAGACTTCTTGTGTCTTTAGGATGCTGCCGAAACACACACACATGCGCGCACACACACACACACACACACACACA
>SOMO01000034.1:308881-319385 GCA_028128575.1 Paedocypris carbunculus | reverse complement strand
TTTTGTTATTCCTAAAAAAAAATGTTTTCTTGCCCTTCTCAACAAATTAAAAAATTCACAGTCTTTAACATTTACAGTATTAGGTACACAATGTCAACATTGACAGTATTGAAAAATGTAAATGCACCAATCCCACAACAACAGAAAATAAAATAAATTTGTATATAAATAATATATATGTATGTACACCCCCTAGTTTTTGAGCTAGTAAAATTGAATAACTTAAGCACCAACGTTAGCCGTGTTAGTTATTCTGGTTTTCCTTTAGATTATTTTTATTTAACTTGTTTTATTGTAAACATGGGTATGGAGGGGTTTTAACTGTGTTGTGCAGTGTGGGTGCAGGCCGCAGCGGCTGTTACATAGCGCTGGACGTGATGCTGGATATGGCTGACTGTGAAGCCGTGGTCGACATCTATAACTGCGTGAAGACCCTCTGCTTGCGGCGCGTCAACATGATCCAGACAGAGGTAGTATACCAAAAACCATGACATACGGGTTCTGTTTTTAGTTCCGTGTTTATCTGTGTGCGCTTACATCCTTATAATACAAGTATGCTTCTATTCAGTTAACATAAGTATACACATTAGCTTTTTAATACTCGCAATTGTAGAATTCAAATCAAATTGTAACTTTGCTTCTGTGTCATTTATATAATTTTTAATATGTCAAGATTTATATTTCTCTTTATTGTATATACAGATTTAAAATACATATACCGTATTTATTCCTAAAAAAATCGGGCTCAAAGTGGGGCGCTCGACTTATATGCGCGGTCTACCGAAATAGAAAATATTTTACTTCGAACATAAACACTATTTCACCCTTTCTCACAAAAATAAACAGCAGACACAAGCAAAATTAAATGAACATTTATGACGCGAACTAAATACATCTTTCAGAAAACGGCATAAGCCGTGCAAAGGAGCACTGATTCCGCTGGCCGCAACCGCACGCACACACACACACACACACACACACACACACACACACGCACGTGCACTATTGCACACTCTTTAGGCCCAGCTCTCTTTTGACTCTAGTTTCTCTCTTTGGCGTGGGGTCTCACAAATTAATGAGTCACATGGTGGATTTCGAACGTTGTATTTATTCCCAAAACACGAGTTAGCATTACCCGTCTGATTCTTGGGAGAACTCCATTAAAGGGGCAGGGCACTTTTCCCAGAAATCTTTAAAATGATAATGCAACCATACCAATGACAAATTAAACTTAAACATAAATTAACAATAGCTTAAATAGATTAAAACCAACATAAACAAACAGGGTTACTTGATTTTTAGGTTTCATTTACCACCAAGGATGTCTGAATTTTGTTATTTCTATAGGAAGGATGAAAGAGCATCTGAACAGGTGTTCTATCATTATTTCCCTGTGCCGCTTTAGTGTCTCCGTGGGCCCCAAATAACCAGAATTGACTTTATATGAAACCCAAAATTGTGTTTCTACTCATTTCTATCTATTCACTTTTCTCTCATTTCTTTTTCCCCCGACTTATACCCGTGTCTAAACAAGTCTAAACAGAATACCACAATCTCACAGCTGAAGTGGGGGGGTTGACTTATAAGCGAATCGACTAAGTGAGTAAATACGGTACAGTAATCCCTCGCTACTTCACTGTTCGACTATCGCGGATTCACTGTATCGCGGATTCATTTTTCCCGCCAGACGCTTCTCACCGCGGAGCGCGCTCCCGCCCGATCCCCCCTGTTTACAACCTTTGAAAATAATTATCTGTGCGGGGATTGACGCGTGCGACGGGGAGATGTTTGTTAACATTACTTTAATAAAGAATACTACTTGAAAAAAGTGTTTTAAAAGTCTGAATAAGTGTTAAATAAATATGTAAATGTTGTTCTTCCACTTCGCGGAAATTCACCTATTGGAACGTCACCACGTCAGGCTTGAAACGTATCTACCGCAATAAACGAGGGATTATTGTATATATGTGTGGACAATTGTGACCTAGTGAACGTATTTTATGTGTGGGTTTGTTTGTGTGCGTGTGTGTGTGTGTGTGTGTGTGTGTGTGTGTGTGTGTGTGTGTGTGTGTGTGTGTCACTATCCTGTTTCTATGGGTTAAATGTAGAACACTCTTCATTTCTCCATCGTGGGATTAGAAAGCACTTTTATTAAATATCTTTATCTATTTATTAATAAGTATCAATTATTTTTTTAGATATATAAGGCACACATTTTTAAGGATTTTAAAGTGCACAGGCAATTTTTAAAAGTTGAATGATTTTAAGTGCGTCTTCTGGTTCTAAATTTAGACAAGATAAAATTCAACTTTGTTGTCAAGTTCAAGATTATTTATATAGCGATTTACTTAGTTACCAACACAAAGTCGCTATGCGAATTAGGGAAAAATTGTCTTTAAAGAAGAAAAATGTCCATTATTTATCTGTCAAAAAACATTACACTTGTCAATTACATTGTCATTACACATGTACGAGGCAACGAAATGCAGTTTGTGTCTAACCAGAAGTGCAATAGCAGAGAGTGCCGAATATGAATCATATTTACCGACGCTATGAACATTCATACTATGCCAATTGTACACAATGTATTAATGATTTCGATGGTTGTAAATAAGCAGAAATGATGTGTTTGATGAGTGTATTAACAAGGGAGTATGGACAGACTAGTGCAATAGATTAATGCAATATTTATTAGTTCAAACGTGAGCTTAATTAGAGCGCTTATGGGAAGAATGTACACGTCGTTGTTTTTTTTTGTTTTTTTTACAGCTGTTACAATTGCATGTCTATTACATTTCCTGTGTTCCTCTAACTTAATGTTTGTCAGGAGCAATATAAATTCATTCATGAAGCCACGCTAGAAGCCTGTCTGTGCGGAGAAACCGCCATCCCTGTCAGTGATTTTGCCTTCACCTTTACGGACATGTTGAGTGTGGACCCTCAGACCAACACCTTTCAGCTCCATGAAGAGTTTCAGGTGAGTTAAGCTCACAAGACATCTAGAGTTCTGCTCTGCTTAACCACTATATGTGTTAAGTTTTTCCTTACTAAAGTGCACTAATTTAGCGACTTTGCGTTGATCTCGAACTAAGAAAAGCGCTATATAAATAAACTTGAACTTAATTTAGCGTAAGGATACCTTACTTTAAAAAGGACAAGTAAACTTACTCCATTACTGCAACTGAGTGTCCTTGGGCAAGACACTAACCCACATGCCCCACTGATCACTGCTCTTGTGGTAGATCGTGGCCCTGATAATTGCCCCACGGGGATAAATACAGTGCATAAAAAAAAAAAAAAATTACAAGTCACCACATCCATGTAGTAATATACTTAAGTATCCCATTTTAAAAGAACGTAAGTATTTTACTTGTACTGAATTTAGGCTCAAAACAACCAAGAAATGTGGAAAAGCAAAAAACATTAATTTATGTTTTATTTCCTTTTAGAGAAATGAAATGTAACACCTCTGTGTTTCAAAATGGCTGAACAAAATTATAACAGAATAAAAAAAGAATAAAGAAAAAAAAGTGCAACCGCTAATTAACATTCACGTGATTTAGCTCATGAATAGCATCCAGTACCTTAAGCATCCTGCAGATGGCGATATTGCCTTGCCCGCTCAGCAAAAGTACAAGATCAATCACAATGTAACGAGTAACGGTAAGTGTCAAACCAAATGTAGTGAAGTGAAGAGTACAGATACTTAATCACAAATGTAGTCAAGTAGAGGGTAAAAGTTGCTTAAATTTTTTATACAATTTTTTTTTTATAAAAAGTAGCCAAAAATACTTAACAAAGTCCATTTAACAAGTACTCTACACCACTGCTCTTGGTGAAGTAATTTATACTCCTAATACTCTTAATCTTAATCTCACAGACTCTAGCCTCCATCACTCCTCATCTGGATGCTGAGCAGTGCAGCGTCTCTCGGCTTCTTAAGAATCGAGAGAAGAATCGAAGCCTGGACCTGTTGCCTCCTGACCGTTTACTTCCATTTCTCGTCACCACTGAAAGTGACACCAACAGCTACATAAATGCGACTCTGATGGACAGTTTTCACCAGTCTTCTTATTTTGTGGTGACTTCGCATCCTCTGCCTACAACTTCAGCAGACTTCTGGAGACTCATGTTTGATTACGGCTGTACGTCTACTGTCATGCTAAACCAGCTTAACCAGTCCAATTCAGCATGGGTAAGAAAACAACAACAGGCTTTATGTAACACCATATTTGGGCAAATATAAGCATCCCGTGATTTTTTAGCACAAATTACAAATTCTATTAATATGCGAGCATAAGCAAGTCCTTACCTTTTGGTGTTCTGACTTTCCAGAAACCTAAAATTATCATATTTACAGTAGGCTAAATGCTTTTAAACATAACTTGTGCCTTTGTTACTTAATAAATACATACAAAACAGAACATCAATTATTATTTATAAAATGTAGTACAGTATATCTCCAGTAGTGGAGATAATTCAGACAGAGATCAGGCAGACAGAGAACCGTTCCCCATGTAATTGTATTTGATTTAATTTAATTTAGTTTTTCAGTGGTACCCCGACTTGGGAATGTCCTAGATAACAAAAATCCAGAGTAACAAAATTCATTGCCGCAAAAAATGTTCTCCTGAGTTTCAAAATATTTTGCTTTATGAAAGAAATGCGTCTTTGTGAAATTTCCCCACTGTGGGACTATTAAAGGCTTTTCAATTCAATTCAATTTTCTTTGCGCTAGTATGCATGGAGATGAGAGTCCAGACGTGTGTAAAACAGTTGTCTAATCTTCTTTCAAACGAAGTAGTGTTTTTTGTTTATTTGACATGCAGAGATCTTCCAAAATATAAAATAAGCTGGTATTCTCCCAGAAAGGCAATGTTGTTTTTCAGTCCTGTACAGCCGCCATCTTGAAATGACGCTGTTCAAATACTTGAGATTTATGTTCATTACTATACATTACTGTAATGTATGTTACTGTACACGTATTACTAATATGATGTCATTTATAAAAAAATTTGTATGAATTTATGAAGTCATAGCACGGATTAGATGGATTACCAAAGATATAACGAAATTTTCGCCGAACAAAATGGTTCTCGGCACATAATTAATTTTTAAACATTAAAAAAATGGCTTATATCTGTGTCATATGGTTTTCTATGGCTGAAAGATTGTTATCTTTTTTGGAGGCTTCATCATAATATTATAAGTCAGATGTTTCATCTTTGCCGAGGTGCAGGTCTTTGTCGAAAGCAGTTGTCCAGAGAATGGATCCATGAGCATTGCAAGAGGCAGACACAGCGTTAGAGGTTAACATGTGTTAAGTTTGCTGTTCAATGCATTACTGAAATCAGTCAGGAAATGCAGATCTTTTTTACCCTTATATTACGTAATATATTGCATCACTATCGACAGGCTGCGAGATTTGTCACAGGATGAGAGAGCGGTCAAGATTAATTAATAATCAAAACATAGATAGGTGTTGGCATGGTGATACAAAGATGACACGTAACAGGTCTCCATTCGGCCTTCACAAAGTCTCATCATGAGGAGAATGAGAATAACATTACTAAACACTAATTATTTGTTCTTTTAGCATAAGTATTATCTTTGGTCAATTACAAATAGAATTCAAGTTCTGAGTTATTGCAATGAGCTTTTCACAGTTTTAACTGTCTCAAAGCGCAAAAAAAAAAATAAAAAATCTGTAAAATAATTATCACTTTTTATTTATTTGATCGTCTGATTGTTGTTGTTAAGTAAATTGCTATGATTATAACAAGAAAGTATTAATAAATATAATATAAGTAATCATACAAATGTCAGAATTTCTTAGATAAAAGTTTGTTCACCTTTCACACAAATTTAGCTGGAGAAGCTCAGCGTCCTTGCCAGATAAGACTTCGAGGCAGACGTGGCGTTTGACGCAATTATAAATTTACGTAAGAATCAAATTATCCTGGATGGAAATCTTCACCGCACATACGCAGTAGAAGAATAAGTCAAAACAACATATACGTATAGTCAAGCGTATCACAATTTAACGGCCTTCAATGAGACAGACAGACGGGCGTCGGGTTGTGCTGCATTTGCGCGGCCTGAAATAATAAGTTTTTATATGAGATGAATATTAGAAATAAGATTTAAGTTAAATATTAGAAAAATATCTTTCAATGGTGTATGTATCACAAGAGTATGTATAAAATCAAACAAAATGTATAAAATTACATTTTATCTAATGTTTCTCCTCAGCCTTGCTTACAGTACTGGCCTGAAGCTGGTGTGCAGCAGTACGGACCCATGAGAGTGGAGCTGCTGTCTAAAACCATTCATGATGGAGTGATCAGCCAACTGTTTAGAGTGAGCAACGTCACACGAGTAAGTGCAAGTGCGCACACGCTTAATGCAGCAGTTTAAGTGCATTTGTTCAGCTTATAATATATATATTGTAGTTATTACATAACAGCTTTAGTCATATAAATGAACAAAAAAAGCAAGGTAGTAGTTTGGAATGAGGAACATTTATTTAAAATGAAAAGCGTGTTGTATGCAACATATTACAGAACATATATAAATTATAAAATGTATTATAAACACTGTATAAGTATAAATTATTTATAAAAAAAATGTAAACAGTGACTGTGCAACTCAAGTACCGTATTAATTCGACTATAAGTTGAGGATTTTTCCTCAAAATTTCGGGCTCAAAGTGGGGGGCTTGACTTATACGCGCGGTCTACCGAAATAGAAAATATTTTACTCAGAACAGTGCGCAAATATTTCACCTTTTCTCACGAAAAAAAATAAACAGCAGATACACAAGCAAGGTAATTAAATTAACATTTATGACATGAACTCAGGGGCGTCACTAGGGGGGTGCGGGCCGCACCGGGTGACACCAATCACAGGGGGTGACACCAAAATGAAAAAAATGCGAATTTAACAGAGCAGACATAGCTCGCCTCGAGCCTCGATCAAGTTGGTTTCGTTTCAATATTCATAATCGAGGACGCAATGAAGATGTGACACAAGTGCATTTAACACGCGTTTACACGCTGCAGAAATTTAGACGCAGTGGTCTGGCGAAAAAAAATTTGGGCTGACCAAAAATTTGGTGTGCCTGTAACCGCGGCCGTGTGCCACGCCCACACGCGTTACGCCCGCTATAGATGCTGTACTGACGCGAACAGAGCGCGCTAGTTATGTTAGCTAAATTACTAACATTACTATTGGCCAGCCATGGGAAACTTTGGGGGGGGGGGTGACACCATGGCTTTACTGCACCGGGTGACACCAACCTTAGTGACGCCCCTGCATGAACTAAATACATCTTTCAGAAAACGTCACAAGCCGTGCAAAGGAGTAGCACTCTGCTGGTCGCTCGTCTCTCTCATGCTCCGCTCTCTAACACACACGCATGCACGCATGCGCGCAGTCGCACTGAGCTCTTTTGGCTCAGCTCTCATAAAAGAGCGGCTCTTCTAACTCCTGGATCTCTATTTGCTTCACAAATAAACGAGTCACACGGTGGATTTCGAACGTAGTATTTATTCCCAAACCACGAGTTAGCATTAGCCGTCGCTTCTTGAGAGAACTCCCTTAAAGGGACAGGGCACTTTTACCACAATTAAAAATCAATGCAACCATACCAATGACAAATTAAACCTTAATCATAAATTAACAATAACTTTAATAGATTAATACCAACGTAAAAATTCAGGGTTACTTGATTTTTAGGCATCCTTTACCACCAATGATGTCTGAATAGTTTTTTTTATTTCTATAATTAAAGAGCATCACAACAGGCGTTCTATCATTTTTTTCCTTGTAGTCTCCCGATGGGCCCCAAATAACCAGAATTGGCTTAATATGAAACCCAACATTCGGTTTCTACTCATTTCTATCTTTTCTGCTTTTCTCTCATTTCTTTCCCCCGTCTTATAAGCGGGTCTAAACAGAAAACCACAACCTCACAGCTGAAGTGGGCTTGACTTATAAGCGGATCGACTTATAAGCAAGTAAATACGGTATTTTTTTTTTCAGTTTGTTGTAAACTCTGCCGCTTTTGACAGCAAAAGGGATTTCAATATACTTAAAATATTTTCCTCTCCTCTTATTAGAGAAGCAAAATCTTTGTACTAGTTGTCGAGTTGTGATTTTTGGTGCTTGACTAAATTACCTGTGTTAAACGTGGTACATTTTGAGCCTCCGGACAATTTCGCTGAGCATAACTTGCTGTCTGCTTTTTTTTTTAAGTATTCGTTCACTTTTAAATACAAAAAATTGTGCCGCTGACATGTTGCTTTCTCCCCGGAGTCCCGGATCTAAGAGTCTGGTGCTCTCACCAGTTTACAACGAGTACTTTTGAAAATGTGGTATCAAGGCCTTTATTCAATGCCAGAATCGGTATCGGTGCATCCCTATTTACAGGATTACCTAAGTGTTTACAGAATCAACCAATCATAGTTCACATATTAGTGCTCATAATTCACCAAACCAGGTCCATTAGACCACGAGGTCACAAAAATGACAAGGAAATTATGATAAATCACCCATCACAGAACAGTTAACAGAACGTGAATCGTCCAGTCTCTGACCCAATCACCAATCATGTGTAAATTACAGAACAGTTTCACTCAAATTAGCCAATAGTAAAACACTTCACTACAATGAACAAATCTTCAAACAGTTAAATATAATTTATCTCAAAATAATCCAATTGTTGAAAGTATTTGTGAAAGATCTTGTTTGGGCTGTTTGGTTGCAGCCCAGTGAAGGTCATCTGGTGGTCCGGCACTTCCAGTTCCTGCGCTGGTCAACTGACTCTGAGACCCCAGACTGCCAACGGGCATTTCTCAGCCTTCTGCTGCAGGTGCGGAAATGGCAGAAGGACTGTGGTGATGGGCGCGTGCTGGTACACTGCCTGTGAGTACCTCAGTACAGCGCTCATACAGTGGCCCATAGTGGCCACACTGACACAATGACCTCACACTATTGACCTGACAGTTTTAGTCTGACTGTTTAAGATTAGTGGTTGAGCTTATATCCTTTGACTCTTTTAACTGAATAATAGGTAAAAAATAGAACATTAAATATTATTTCTGGAGTATATCTCCAGTAGAGGGTGCAATAATTCAGAAAGAGTTCAGACAGACAAAGAAAAAAGTGTATTTGTATTCAATTTATTTATTTATTTTTTCCAGTGTTTTTTAGCCAATTTTGTTGTGTGGATTTCTTTTTTTTTCTGTTATTCAGGCACATTTGTTATTTATATATGCTAAATTTGGTTGCACATGTTTCATAGTTTAGATAAGTGTCGCTAATGTATCATTATTTTTGTTATTGAGCCAATAAAAGCTTATTGCAAAATAAATATAAGCAATTATTATTAAAATAATTATTTCTTAATCAAAATGTGCATGTTTGCCCCCGGAATCATTATTTACAAAAAAGCAAAGAGGAGAAAATGGCACATTTTCATTAATTATGATTTCTCCTGACTTGAAATATGGAAAAATTGCCCCTTATATTCAAATGTAATTAAGTTTTTGAGCTTCTAAAATTGGAACATTTTTCTTTTTTGTGTAAATATTACAGTGTTCGTGTGTGTTGGGGTTATGATAAAATTAATGTGTTTGTGTGTTGTGATTAAGGAACGGTACTGGTCCTAGTGGCATTTTCTGTGCTTGCATCATGATAATGGAAATGGTGCATCATCAAAACATGGTAGACATCTTCTATGCAGTAAAGACCCTTCACAGCTCCAAGCCCAACATGGTGGAGTCCCTGGTTAGTGTTTTTATTCTGGAAGCTCTGAGTCTGATTCTATTATTTCATAATCCTTTCCTTCCACAGGAGCAGTACCGCTTCTGCTATGAACTGGCACTGGAGTATGTGCAGAATAATCCAAGTTCTCCACATACACATCTCACTCCCTCAACCAATCAAATGCAGAGTGTGTAGGAATAAAAAAGAATCGATACATTAGTAAAAAAAACAATAAACCCAGTACTGTACTTAGTTTAAACATTCTAGTGTAAATTCTAATATATTCCAGAATATATTGCACGTGCGTGCGTGCGTGCGTGCGTGCGTGCGTGTATCTAACTTTTTCCTTCCTTCATGTTTACTTTTAATTCATCCATCTGTATTTATTTATTGTATTGAAGACATCTTATTTGTATGTACATTTAAACATTGTATTACCAATACATGATCTTCAGGGGGCACCAACGAGCTGTGGATGAAAGTCATTCTAACGCCTTCTAATGAGAATCCAAATGTAAACGTGACGATCTTAAAAGCCTTGTGTGTAAATTATTTTTGTGGGAAAAAGATTACAACATGTATAGGCGTATATAAAAAACGTTTGAGACATGTCTAGAAGCAGAAAGTAATACAACTGTGTGTGTGTGTGTGTGTGTGTGTGTGTGTGCAGTGGCGGTTTTACACTGTATGGCGCCCTGGGCGAGACTCCTCCTTGGCGCCCCCCCCCCCCCCCCCC
>SOMO01000034.1:247417-269521 GCA_028128575.1 Paedocypris carbunculus | reverse complement strand
AAATAGTAATAAAATAGAAAAATAGAAAAGCAAACTTTGCAATTGCACGGAGGGGATAAAGTGGCAGGTGTGGCTCTTTCCCTTCACGTTGTCGCTAGACTCACATCATCTGAGTTTTATTGCAGTAATCAGCTGGTTTTCTCTCATATTTCTGCTCTACTGCAGCGAGAGTGAATCGTTTCAATAGTAATGTAATAACACGTGTATTAGACACATTAGATTAAACTCACGTGTGCAACTAATGACAGTTTGAAATAATCGTTTTTATTTTACAAACACATTTTGTAAAGTTAAAGTTGAACTCGTTCGCTATATCATCACAAACAAACTTAGTGTGACCTGTCGCGGTGGGCGGGGCAATGACGGATATACGCTCACTCATAGGGAGAAGTCTGCGGTCACTCAGAGACAACGATAATTGAAACGCGAGCGCAAGGGTCCGTGCGCTTAACTCGAGCTGCTTATGCCGGCACAAAAATCGGGACGCTCGTGCACAAATCTTTTAAAAAGTTTTGATTCCACAAACTGTCGCAAAGGTGGCGCCAAATTCTCGCGATATCACAAGATGCAATCGCATCTCGCGCCATGAGATCTCGTCACACCCCGAATATGTATATATTATATGCAATTTAATTTTAAAAGCTCATTCACCAGGGAAGATCGTCATTTGACTTGTTTGAATAGACGTTTAAAAACAAATGGACTCACACCTACATTTAGTTCTACTTTTAAAATTAAAAAAATGTAAATCAAAATTACATTTTTAATTAAAAAAAAGTACTTTTATTTTTTAACTCCTGCTGGAATCTACACGTGTGTTTGAATTGTTTTTCCTCTCCAAGAAAATCATATCTTCTTATTTCTTGCATTTTTGTCAAATTTTTATTTTGTCATTATTGTAATTTCCTTTGTTTGTTTGTGCCATTTTTGCATTTTCATACTGTATGTTGATCTTAAATGTTAAGAACACCATTTTTTTGCCATTCCTACTAACTGCCATAAACAAATGTTAACTTCACGTTGATAAATTCACACAGCTTTTTGTTGTTTTTTTGTTTTTTTTTTCAGACAAAATTGAAGAAGCACAGAAGGAGCTCAAAGACCCTAAAACTTCACAAAAAGGTGAGATGCATTATATTATAGCTTGCTTATTTTGGTGTTAGTGGAGCTTGAGCCTCCTCCTGTTCTCCTGTACAAGAACATCTAGTACCTGAGCTATTTCTACCTCGATGAGACCTGCTGGTGCACACTGAGATCTTATTGGAGAATTGCTGAGAGTCTTTGTGTGGCAGTAGAAGAAATTCATTAAAGTATGGTGATTTAAGGTAGAGTATTTAACAAATGCTACTTTTTGATTTCAAACTTAGATTCTATTTTTGCTTCTTTTCCTTACAGAGTAACCTTCCACTAAAGTGATGTTTGAAACTAAATATTCTCTTTTATCCATCTTTTGATTAGAGTTAGCAACACTTTCATCTGATCTTCTTGTTCTTTCATAATACTGATTTTGCATTTAAGTTTAATATCTCTTCGAAATGAAATTCATCCTTCATCCCACTACAACATATGGTGTTAAAATGGATAGCACTCAAATGAACCCCAAATTAAGAACATCACACATGCTGCAAATATGTCCTTACAAAGCACATGTGAAGTTCTTCACCACTGAGACGGTGACTGAAAAGCAATCTATAGCTACCACTATCCCTGTACCTGAAATGGCCAGGTGTCTCACACATAGTCATCAAAAATACTTCCTTTATCTGCATCCAATCATCCATTTATGCATCCATCCATCCATCCATCCATTTTTCCATTTCTGGACCATGGGGAACTCACACTTTGAGTCTTGAACGAGTTCTATTGAAGGTGTCCATACCACCCCATAAACGAAATTTATTATTATTATGAATATACCGTATATACGCAAATATAAGCACCCTTTTTTGAGTTTTCACCGCTCAAAAATGCGAGGGGTGCTTATAGTCGCCTGTTTCAAATATGTGTGTAAATATAAGCGCCCATTTTTCTATATTGACCAATTCTAAAACAGGAGCAATTACAAATAAATGGAAACAAGTCATCTTTTTGCAGTGGTGCGCGTGTGTGTCTTTAAATAATGGTTTGCAGGCAGACAAGCATATAAACTTTTTTGGACTCAATAACAGAAATAAAGGAACATTATTTAGAAGTAGTGATGTGTTGTTTGTGAATGATTGGTTCAAAATTACTCAAGATGAATGAGTCTCCTCAGTTAACGATTTGTTTATTACGTGACAGCCAGGTCAGGGTCTGTGACTCCTTATTGAGAAGTGTTCAATTTGTTCAAATGTATCAATTGTATCAATCTGTTCAAATGAATGTTTTCGGATCATTCGTTAGTTTGTCCACTTATCACGTGCCAGCCGAGCGATAGAGCCGCAAACCCGTAAAAAATGAATGGGAGTGACTTGAAATTAATCATTCACTTTACTGTTCGGGAGTTAAAGATTGGAGGGGTGCTTATATTTGCACAAATACGGTAAATAAAGGCTCCTTTCAAGATTCCAAATGGCATCATACNGAGAGAGAGAGAGAGAGAGAGAGAGAGAGAGAGAGAGGAGAGAGCAAGAGATGGAGAGTGGGTTTGTTGTTAATAATGATGCGTGGGCCTCAGCAGAAGCTCAGGAGATCTTCGAAATTCCAAAACAGTCTTGTCAACGTGCTCGAGCTGGCAGAAATATCGAAATCACTTTCCTACAGGAGTGGATGTTTTTAATGAGTGGACAGTTGTAAGGAGAATTTATTCCTTATTTGGATGCTTTTGAGTTTATTACAGGTATGTTGTATCCATTTGATGCATGAAAACCTTTTATTGTGGTTTAATATGTTGTCCTGTCAACGCTGACGCTTTAACAGTGAATTTCTGAGTTGATGAACGCAAAATGAGAGTTTTGGTTAGGAAAATGCACATGTAGATATGATTTCAGTCTTATCAGCCCTACTATTAACACATTATAAAAAAACAAAATGCCCTAATATAATAATAATAATACAAAATGTCATACTGTATTATTAAATCATTTTTGAATTAGAATACTGTTTATATTAGCTTAGGGTTGCTATATTTGTTTTTTTGCTTTTGATTTATGCTTGTGTTTTACTTTAATTTTCACATTTTTTTTAAAGGTGTAACTGAAAGTACTGGCAAAAATTCCGAATGCATCAAAGGACTGAAGAGGAAAAAGATTGTGGCTCAAAGTCAGTTGAAAAAAATACCAAAATCTCCTGTTAAAAACCAACCACAAATCCAGAAATCAAGCTCTCCAAATACCTCCACCTCATCCAAGGAAGCCATACACACCTTGTCTACATGTCCATCAAGTGACTTGTGTGACCCTCAAGATTCAGTGTCATCGGAATCAGAAGTTGGAACAGTAAAGGAAGACGAGTCTGTCATCTCGGATTCTCTTGGTCAGAGCCAGAAAGCTGAAAAACTAAAAGAAAGAAAGAAAGCAGAAACTACAGGTTCAGTACTACCCGATAAGATGGAAAGCTCTGACAAAGACGGCAGCAAAAGCGCCCTTGCTTCTCAAACAAGTGCTCCACTGGATGTGCTCCTCAAAGCTATGGAGCCTGATTTTGATACGCTGACTGAAAGGAAAAACAATAGTCTAATTGGCCATTGTAGAAAATCCGTTTCCATTCCCGTCACATATTCCGACTTTGCTGTGGCTATGCCTGCTGTTAATTTCAGTCTTCAGTCGCAGCACTCATTTGTCCCACCATTCAACCCAACCAAGCAGTTCTACAACTCTATGGAATCTGCACAGCAAAATACAAAATCACAGTTTGCCAATATTGCAGGAACTCGTCAACAGGACACATCTGGGCTTTTGAAAAGCTACAGCGTGGGGCCGTCACTAAACTTAACCCATTCCACCGTGCCCTCGGGGACAGGTGGTCTACCACAGAGCCAACCACCTGTGGTGCAAACATGCCAGTCGCTGTCAGCTACAGTACCAAGCTCAATTCAGGTGCCTGTCACTCCAGGGTTTAATCCGGTTCAGATGACAACCGTTGTAAAATTGGGAAGTCATGTGTCGGATATGTCAAAGGAACAAAAAACAAAAAAGCAAGGAAAGTACGTCTGCGAATATTGTAAAAGAGCTTGTGCCAAACCAAGCGTGCTTCTAAAACACATCCGTTCCCACACAGGAGAGAGACCGTATCCATGCGTGACTTGCGGTTTTTCATTTAAAACAAAGAGTAACCTGTACAAGCATAAGAAGTCTCATGCACATGCCATCAAACTGGGTCTTGTAAAAGACCCTGGAAGTGGATCTCTTTCTCAAGAGTCAGACAAAGGTCTCGCCACAAATTCCGATGCAGAGGAAAGTGGAGAAAGTGAAGAGGATGGTAGTGCAGCTGACTTGGACGCAGAGATTTCACGGAGCCTTACAGTTTTAAAAGAAAGCAGTTTACCAAATACCATCTCTGTATCTGTAAGTCAAGAGGACTCCGACAACATGTTGGAGTTTGAAACCGTAAAACCATTGGTAACTCAAAGAGGCTGTGAGCCCATGGTCACCGCTGGTCTCCCGAAAGTTGTTGTCCATCCCGTCAATTTTTCTCCACTGCGAGCCGACAGTCCAAGGGCTCCGGATTGTGCTCCTGAGCATGCTACAGCACAGAGGCAAAGGGACTCGCAGCCAGCAAACCTAAGATCGTCTGTTACCATTTTCTCTTCTGTAAAAGAAGCAGATTGCCCAAATTTTCTACCTGAGCCAGTTAGTGAGGATGAAGACCACAATTGTAAATCACCTCTTACAGGCACTCATGCTCAGCTACAAAGGCAACAGGCAACTGATTATTCCCAGCAGCAACAAGCAAAGTGTCTGCTCAGCCCAAGAAGTCTAGGAAGCACCGACTCTGGCTATTTTTCACGTTCCGAAAGTGCAGACCAGGCTATGAGCCCCCCAAGTCCTTTTGTTAAGATCATTTCACCAGCAGAAACTGACTTGACAAAACTTTCAAAAATTACCCATTCCCCAGTTGTGCCATCTGTAGTCCATGTAGCAACTGTTGGGAAGCCTCGGGTTTTATCAGGACAAATGCGTCCACCACTGGAAACCAAAGCTCTTTCCCTTGAAGAGCGCATATCAAAGCTGATATCTGAAAATGAAGCTGTTGTGGATGACAAGCAGCTTGACAGTGTCAAACCTAGGCGAACTTCCCTTTCTCGCAGAGGTAGTATTGATTCACCAAAATCATACATTTTCAAAGATTCTTTTCAGTTTGATTTAAAACCGCCGGTAAGAAGATCTAGTTCCAATTCGGACATACCCAAATCACCATTCACACCCACAGAGAGTTCCAAGCAAATTTTCCTTCTCTCCGTGCCATCTCAGTATCCAACCATGGACTCTTTGCCAATTACAAGAAGTAATTCAGTTCCCACAACACCTGGTCAATCGGCTGTTTTTGCAAATGTAACGCCACAGGCACATCAACTAAGAATCTGTCAGTCATTTGATGAAAAGATTGGGTCATTAAATGATGATGTGTTCTCCTCTGCTCCTTCTACTCCCGGTCCTGCGGTACATTCACGCACTTTAAGGAGGCAGAAAGCGGTGGATGTTTTGTCCTCAAATGATAGTTATGCTCTTATTTCTGTTCAATCCCTGAATAACCACCATGAATCTACTATTACCCCTGAGCTGAGAAGTAAATCTTTCGAACATTCCACAGAAAGAATCAGAAAGCTCCAACAGAACAAAGGAACAATGTATGAATGTGAGACCTGCCGGAACCGATATAGAAAATTGGAAAATTTTGAAAACCACAAGAAGTTTTATTGTTCAGAATTGCATGGTCCAAAAACCAAGCTTGTAAATGTCAGAGAAATTGAGTCTGATGTATTCGGACCTGGACTTAACCAGTCTCTGTTAAACAGAAGTGCCATAATCACAGGGATAGTAGAACCACAAATGATGGTTAGGAAAAGAAGAAAAATTAAAAGTGTTGGTGATGATGATGATCAGTCACCAACGGAGACCACTCCTCCTTGTTCACGTAGTTTTGACTCATGTAATGTGTCTACAAATTCGAAAGGACAGTCATTTACTCAAAATACTCAATCTGTAAGTAACTCTGCTGTTGTAGCACAAGTACAATGCATTGGAAGGACCGTAGAACAGCAGGAATTAAGACTATCTCCAATAAGTGAGTCTCAGATTTGCACACCAAACAAAGAACATGGGGACCTTCTTAGACAAGGAAGTGGAACTTCGGTTATTCGTCATACTAACTCCCTCAGCAGACCGCACTCTTTTGAAACATCCGAAGATAGATCCTCTCCAGCTGATCTTGTGGAGAACGACTTAACATATAAAGGACAAAGAGATGCAGAAGTTAGTTCATTGACGCAAAGTTTTTGTGAAGGGTTGTCCACATCCAAATTTGTCAGCCAATGTCATGATGATAAGCAAAACTTTGTTGTAGTTAGCAATAGTTGCATGACTGCACAGCAATTGCGCTTAGTGCGACAGAAAAACACACAAGTCCCGGAAATCTTGGTAACAGAGGAACCGGACCGAGATCACATTGCAGAATTAGCAGAGAAACCAGCAGAAACATTCAACTGGCCTCAGAGGAGTGAAAGCTTGTCTAAACTGCCAACGGAAAAACTTCCTCCAAAGAAAAAGCGCATAAGGCTTGCTCAAATGGAACATTCTTCTGGTGAATCTAGCTTTGACTCAAGTCTTTCTCGTAGCCTCAGTAGAGACAGTAGCTTGTCAAGGTGCTCCAGTATTTCTGCCTCCTTTGAAAGAGAAGATCCACCAAGACCTGACAGCCCATCCAAGGTAGAAAGTGTTGGAAAACCACAGCAAGCTCATGGATCTCTTGTCACAGGCAACACTCTGGGAGTACCGGGCACCATGAGACGTGCTACCTCAGAGCAGATTAGCTGTACTCAGTCAACAGTGGAAATTTCTTGTGGCTATCGTAGCAAATCCTTTGATTGCAGCAGCATAACAGACAGCCGGCCTTTGTCACCAGTGTCGACCATCATGCCAAAAACTACACAATGCCCTCCAATAACCTCAGTGCCTCTTATTGAAAGAAGACGGGGGCCTCTTGTTCGACAAATGTCTTTAAAGATTGCTCCGGACCCTCAAATAGGTGTAAAACAAATAGTCTCTATTCAAAGACACCCCTTCGGCAATCAAGGCGCTTTGGCACAACCTCGATCAATAAATGTCAACAAACTTCCTGGTCAGTCTTTAGTCTTGAATTATGGTGAAGTCATACAAAAGAAACAAGAGCAAATGGTTCAAAGCATCAATCTTGGAAGCCAAACTCACCAACCGCAAATTCCTGGTCTTCCCCATCCATGGCATCAGTCCTCAAGGGTTATCCCAGTGCAACCTCTGGTCTGCACGGTACAAGGTCAAGGTAACATTCAGAACCCCCCTGATGAGCAAAAGAAGAGCTTTGTCCCTAAATACCAGTTAAACTGTCTCATCAAAAAAATTGATCAAATGCAATCGCTAGAGCGTATGCACGGAACACAGAAGACAACACCAGCCGATAATGAAATTAAGATCTCAAAGCCAAATGATGCAATAAAAAATGTCAACGTAGAACAACCCAATTGTGATGCTCTAATGATGATGCCCCAAGTGGTACAATTTGATGAAATTTTGCATGCAACATCAGGATCTACATCTGTACCTGAGATTCTCATCACAGATGAACATACTTCAACATATTTGGCTTCCAAGGCAATTCCTTTAGGGAACTTTGTTAAAAGTGATTTAAAAACTGCACAACAAATCCACACTCCCTTAGAGACTAGTTCGGTCGCCATTCAACTAAAGAACTATATTAAAGCTGATCAAACTCTAGGTGCTAAGAAGAGCAATTTGGCGCTTGGTTCACTGCATTGCACACAAAAACTGGCCTCGACAAATTTATGTCCTCAAGAAGGCACAGCATCAAGCAAGCGCATGCTTTCCCCGGCAAACAGTCTGGACATTGCTATGGAAAAAACTCAAAAACGTGCAAAAGATGAGCATGGAATTGCTTGTCTCACTGTTGGTAGATCTCTTGGTTACGCCAACTCAAAGATGTCAGAAATTACTAGGCAAAGGAAACTGATGCTGGTCAGACAGTTCTGCACCACAGAACCCGCGGATAGCCCAATTGAAACAGATGTTCCAGAACAACTGCCAGAGCAGACATCAGTGCATCAGCCGGCTTCAGCATCAGAGTTCAATGACCATGAAATGGACAGCAGAACACCAACAAGCACAGTGCCGACTGTGTTTGCCACTCGTTCTTCACCTGGAGAACAAAGCTCCCCGGTCCTGGAGATATCCTCACTGAAGCCACTGGATAAACCTGATGAGCATCGATGGTCTCCATCCAAGTCCCAAATAGGGCCGACAAACATCCAAGGAAAAGTGAAGTTGGCTTCTTCAGTTTCAGTTGTGAACACAAGAGACAGCCATCGTCTTTCCTTTCCGAGTCTCAAAACGGCTACAAGTTTTACTTGGTGTTTTCTATTGAAAAGGAGAGCACTCCACGTTGAACAGACAGATAGCAGGACCTCTGCCTATTCTTCATGGCTAATAAACCCAAACAATCCTAATCCACTGGGTTTGCCCACTAAAGTTGTAATGTCTTTGTTCAACTCTAAACAAACCTCCAAGAAAATCTACTACACTCAAGCAAAGACAACAACTTTAAAATCTGACATCTTGACCTACTCCCCAAAGTTAAAGGATATCTTACCAAAAGTAAGGACAATTATTGTCTTCAACTGGACATTAATTTCTGATTTAAATGATATTGTTATGATTTCCGTGTGTGATGTTCTGCTTGTATCTCTATTTAAGGTGTTGATCCAAAAACCTGCCATCGCCGAAAAAATTGGGAATCTAAAACCTGTCAGTCAACAAATGAGTCAGAACGAGTCAGACAAAGACTCTTCCAAATCTGAACCCCAGCGAGTGAAGATCTTTGATGGAGGGTTTGTCAATTTTTTTAATTTATTGTTCGAAATAATTACTGTACACAATTTATTTTCATGTTTTAATAGACTGAACATTTTATATTTTCAGTTATAAATCGACAGAGGAGTATGTCTACGTTAGGGGCCGTGGAAGAGGAAAATACATCTGTGAGGAGTGTGGAATCCGCTGTAAAAAGCCCAGCATGCTCCGGAAGCACATTCGTACTCACTCTGATATTCGCCCATTCCACTGTACTCACTGCAACTTCTCTTTCAAGACTAAAGGTGCGTTCTTTTTCAGAACACTACTTGAAAAAGTCATTGTTTGTACATCTCTTATCAAGCTTTTGTTGTCTTCACAAAAAAGTAACAATTTGTGCTATGAAATTGACTAGTGCCTAATTCTTTTCAAAGTTGTCAAAAGAAAGGAGTTTCTAAGGAAAAACGGAACATAGATTATGTAATTTATAACCACCCCTCTCATTTTAAGCATCTTTATGAATTATTTTAGAGTTATTTTTTTTTAAGACCATGTATGTTCTCTTAGAAAAAAGACAGTGTGAATCATCATAGTTGAACTTCCCACGCTCTACTGCGGAACACACACTGTGTCAGACCAGCCCACGTTCCTTCAAGAACTTTTTTTACTCAGGCGATGCATAACCTAGTTTTGATCATATAATCCACTCCCATATGCTGTATTTGCATCCCACCTTGATCCCACCTAAGACGGTCCTAAAAAAAGACAAAACTGAACTGGTAATGCATGTGATGGGTATACCGTATTTTCTGAACTATAAGCCGCACCTGTATATAAGCCGCATCCGCTCTATTTTCGAAAAATAAAATAAAAAAAACATAAACAACCCGCACCTGCATACAAGCCGCATCCACTCTATTAAAAAAGTTCCCTTTCCAGTTGTTCACTTGACACTACTGGGGACATTACCTGACAGGGAACAAGGGTTTCAGTCGAAACCTGGAGAGTTTTGCATGCCACAGATTTTGGATGTTTTGCATGCTTTTGGATTAGATTTTTTTTCTTTATTACACATGTTCGTGGATTCACGGCTTCGCGGATTTTTTTAATTATGTATGCATAAATTCTAAAAGAAATATATCGAAATATTCGTGCACGACCGCGAGGTTTGCTGATGTCGCGCGCATCCTGCGCGTCTGGTAGCGGCTGGAGAAGGGCCTCTGCGGAAGCGTCTGGCGCGGAGATGCAAATGTCGGACGTCAGCAATCTCGGACGTTCCCCCGCAGCCCAAGCGCTCTCGCCTGATATTCCCCCATTTAAACACTTTGAAAATTATTATCTCCGTGGCGACGCGTGCTACGTATATTATTAATTAATATTTCGTTCCGTTACTGTACGCATAACAATTTTTTGTTTTTACGTGGTGCAATATTTTTTTTTTTGCTTGTATTAGTTAAATCAGTGGTTCCCAACCTTTTCTTGTTTGAGGCACCCTTGGAAAGCCTTTCAAAAGTTCCCGGCACCCTTATAAGGAAATAGATATTTAAAATCTTCGTAGCTTTTTTATTATTATTTATTTATTTGTTTCATTTCGAGAGTTTGCATGCAACAACACCTTATACCTAGTCCTAGATGATATGAGAATACTGTTTACACTGATTCTGCCTTAATAAAAAAATAGTATTACGATACAAATATGTAATTGTGACAAGTTTTACTGTAGTTGCACAATGTATTCAAGTAGTTACAGTGTTACACTATGACACAAGACAAACACACAAATAGACCACAGTGCAGCATGCATGTATACATAGTGTGAAACTTGTGATTGATGCTTGGAACACAAACTCTTGATATCAGGTCTTATTGTTGACAATGCCACCCGCATATCGTCCTCAAGTGAAAGAAGCCTATTTCTTTGTTTCAATTTTATTGAAGCCATGGCAGAAAATGCCTGCTCGCACAGATACGATGTGGAGAAGGGCAAAAGTAGAGAAATAGCTTTCTGACCCAAATTAGGGTATTCCCCAAATGTTGCATGCCAAAAAGCTGCCAGTGTCACGTCACTCTTCTCAAATTTGACTTTCAGTGTTGAATCAGCAGACAAGAGATCATCAGATCAGAGAGCGACAAACACAGTTTAACTTATCACAAGAATTGCACTTGATCACATTTACGTGCACTCGTGCACGTGCTGCTTACTATATAATACAATACCTTCTGCCTCCTTTGAGTCACCAATCAGTACTGAGGCATGCTGGCGAGTGGCTGGTTCGCTTTGACCAATCAGAACAACAAGTAAAAATCGTGCCATAAAGATTTGTAGGCGCGCAGACTAGAACTGAGCAAGAGCGAATGTAGATTAGGCGCAAGCTAAATCGAGTTGCGCTCGCTCGCTTCGAGGTTTCTCGCTCGCGAATCTTTTTGGCACTAAATTGGTCCCATACGTTAGTGCAATTTTTTTCTCCGAAATTTTGGCGGCACCCTCAAAAGATCTCACGGCACCCCTTAGTGCTGCGGCACACCGGTTGGGAACCACTGCGTTAAATGAATGAATGTATGAAATTTTATAGTATTGGTAGCATGATAATTTTTCGTTTTTTACGTGGTGCATAAAACAATAAAACACTTACTGTTTTATTGCTTGACATTCGTTCCGTTGTACTGTATGTATTTGCTTAACAATCTTTCGGTTTTTTATGCTATATCAAGTATGTACACTTACTTGCCATTATTACTAGACATCTGTTCCTGTGATTTTTGTACTGATATTTTTGTTAACATTACTTTAATAAAGAATACTATGTGAAAAAAAAGTTTTTTAAAAGTCTGAATAAGTGTTAAATAAATAGGCTTGAAACTTACGTATCTACCGCGATAAACCAGGGTTCACTGTATTTATTAGTAAATGTATTAGTAAAAGTACATGTATGTAACTAAATAGATCCTTTCCTAACCTGTATTTTAACACCAGCAACTTTGCTGATTAAAACTTAAAATTATATCTGCTTAGAGCGGCCGACCCTAGTGGTGGAAAAAAATCTGCAGAATAGCCGCACCTTTGTATAAGCCGCATGGTTCAAAACATATGAAAAAAGTAGCGGCTTATAGTCCGGAAAACACGGTATATGCACGCATTTGGCTGTACACACACACATTATTTTGTTCTGCAAATTAATTATTCGGCTGGTTTTAAAATAACTCTCTACTGCACCAATGCTCTGATCATTTTTTCATACTTAAAGGTAACCTTACCAAGCACATGAAGTCCAAAGCTCACAGCAAGAAGTGCTTGGAAATGGGTGTCGCTGTTGGTGTAATTGATGAGCAGGACACTGAAGACTCAGGTAGCCAGCAAGCAGATTTTGATTAAAAAACAATTATTGTGTCATGTATAATTTTGTCCTTTTAGTAAGAGTTTGTTTACCAATTATTGTTTTTTTTGTATTTTGTTTGAATCAGTCTCTTTTTGTCAACGAAAAGTAAAAAAAAATGTTCTTGTTTTAAAACGGAAAAACCTTCTGGACTGTCACAAGTTAGATAGTTTTGCCTTAAATAAACACACACTTGAAACTGTGGCTATGTTCAGTAGCTGATCATAGGCCACGCTGCAGTCCAATTAGAGATTCTAATTGCAGTATGCTTCCTTGTTAACGTTTGCGTATGTGGGCGACTACGGCTTTTACTGCAAGGAAATGGCAGCATCTGATTTTTGGGAGTAGAGCTGCAATCTAATCTTAGCTACAGGGAGCATATTTGTTTTCTTCTCGTACATTTTCTGTCAAGCTGTTGAGCATTTGTGCATTGCAGGCCTGGGGTGTACATTTTGAGATTTACTTTGAGGCCAGGTTAACTTTTTTGGTTTGCGATTATACCGCAATCAATCAAGTCAGCTGTGTAATTGATTCTCTAGTAATAGTTTACTAAACAAACTACCGATAAGTTAGCTCAGTTGGTAGATATAGTCTAGTGCATCCAGGTAAAGCCATAAATATAATGCTTTAAAAAGAAAAAAAGAGTGCAAAGATATTTGACAATAAAGTCTAGAAGTGATATAGACATATCATGAGATAAAATGGTTGTAACTTTCACAGGAGATCAAGGGAGGACAGAGATTTCTGACAGACAAGACTCAGATGGGGACGATTCGGATGGTCAAGACGAAGAAGATAATGACGAAGAAGATGAAGAGGATAGCCAAGCAGAGTCTGGCCTGTCTGCCGCACCTTCCGTCTCTGCAAGCCCACAGCATCTTCCTCCCATCCAAAACGACTTGGCCCCTAGCTCTTTGCTCGCTCAGATGTGCATAAGCCAGAACCCAAGTTCAGCTTCACAGCATCCTCTGCCTTCAGACTCCCAGACTTCAGAAACGTATTCGCCCTCAATGAAGAGCCCTGTTTCAATGGTCAGACAGATGTCCATTTCTGCCCCCTGCTCCAGTCCTACCGCAATTTCGAGTACTTTGACTTACCCCGCTGCCCCCGCTGTAGAATCCCAGGCCTCTGACACAGACTCTGTACAGATGATGAGTCCTGTGTCACCTTGCCGGCAGATGTCCATTGACTATCCTGACTTTGATGCTCCTCGTACTCCCCCAGTGACAAACAAAGGCCCTAAACTTGGCCAGGTGAGACCAATGTTCTCCCAGTCATTGTCTTTACCATCATGCATCCCTCCTTCCCTACATGTACACCTCACCCCATGTACCCATCTGCATAAGCATTCTAATGTGTAGAGTCTCGCATGCCTATCACATCAGCAAAACAGCTTTAAATGCACGGAAATGTGAAAAGACTTTACATTGGTAGACACTGACTATCGTGGCATTTGGCCTGGTATTTATGCTTTTTGTATTCCTTGGAGGATGGCAAAAGTAGTAACCGTGTTGTTCTTTAACAGGATGGAGCCTCAAGCCCCTTATCCCAACCAACGTGTGAGAACAATGCCAACGTGGACCGTGGTACTCAAACTTCTTCTGATTCTCTTCAGGGACTATTGCACTTTCCAACAGTAGTGTCTGCTGAGGAACCCAGAGTGGGGTCTACTACTCACCTCTACAGCCATCTCCCCCTGCACTCCCAACAGCCACCTCGGTCCCCGTATAGTATGGTGCCAGTAGGTGGAATCCAGCTTGTCCCAGCCGGTCTAGCTGCTTACTCCACATTCGTTCCCATTCAAGCTGGTCCGATGCAGCTCACCATTCCAGCACTCAGCGTAATTCACAGGCAATCTGGCAGCCCGCTCCCAGCCACCAGCACCTTAGCCCAGTCAGATGGTATTCAAACACAGTCTCTGGTCATCCAGGACCCTGTCAGCAGTGTCTTGCCCTGTTTGCCTTTAAGTCAAGTGGCAGGACTGCAGACTCTTGGTACTCCCCACACTTCTGTGCAATCGGTCGGCTTGGGGAACTTAAGTGTTTTGGGGTTGACCAACTCTACCCAACTGGTGCAACAGAGCATCCCATTAAATGCCACCCTAGGTGTGCAGGTATTGGCCACTAGTCCTGGCCTTCAGAGCAGCACTGCTTCCCCAACTCCAATCCCTGGCTTACAGATTCTTAACATCACCCTGCCTGCTCTCATCCCCTCCATCAGTCCCCTCTCCGCACCACACCGAACGCCACCAGCTCCTGTTTCCTCAGCCAGTCCCCCAGTTGCTACTCGGTGTGATTTTCCCACAAGTGCAACGCTTTCTACAAAGCTTGTCTCTCAAACTGGACACATCTTTGGGGACAAAAGAGAGACTGAGAAGTTAAATGGGGAAATAAGTATTTTGTCCTCCTCACCCTCTTCCAGTGGTGTGAGGGGCTCAGATGCTCCCCAGAAGGGATCTGCAATTGATGAAGTGAGACCATGGCAGACTGATGATGATAACGCAGCCTCAAGTGATGATGAGGACAGACTTGTCATAGCTACCTGAGAGTCCCAATCCAGTCCCTCTCTCCCTCAATTTTGTAATACTTTGTCAACTTTGTAAAACTGAAACACTTCATGAGGTTTACACTTCTGAAAACCTCACCTAAAAGCACATTTTCTGACATGGTCCTATTGTTTGTGCAATTATAAATGACCAATTACTTTATTTTAGACTTGTTGTTGTTGGCATCCTGCAATTTGTTTTCTTATTGTACATGTTGTATAGAAATGTATGCCTTTTGGGATTACTTGTTTAGAAGCCTGTATATAGTATATAAATCATTCATGGTAGTTACCTATTGTAGGTAATATGGTAGTTAATACAAATGGAGATATTAGGTTTGTTTATTGTTTTTCTTTTCAGTTGGCAAATGTAAAGTTTATTGTAAATTAATGGGGAAATAATGTTCTCACACACACACACACACACACACACACACAATATTTGTTTGTGTGTATCTTTCGGGGGGAAATGGCTCCTGTGCACAGATGTTGTGGTTAAGTATTTATTATATTCCACCTTGTGCCCATTTTTAACTCTACAAGTCCATATAAGTATAAGCAAAGTGGTGACTTTACATGTAATGTAAAAAATTATCAACATTATCAGTAAAGTATCATTGTTTACAAGTGCAATAATGCCTTTGGCGTCTTTTTTGATCAACACTTCTGATCAAACTCCTCAATGGTCAGACATGTTTGTTTCCACGGCTTCAAGCTTTTCTGTGTCTCAGTTGGTAGAACATGGTGTCCGCAACCTCAAAAAGACTTTGTGTGTGTGTGTGTATACGTACTGTGTGTGTGTGTGTGTGTGTGTATGTGTTGTATATATGTATGTCTGTGTTTAGATATACTGTAAATACCATAGATATGTTTATATATAAATTGTTTGTATTGCTATGTTGGATTGTTCTAGTGTTTTGTATGGGATTGTATTGTCCAAGTTACTAATGAAGCTCTCGCAGACGGAAAGCTGACTTCACAGATGCTCTCCTTCATTAGATTTTATTGGCTTTGACATTGTCCTTGTCACAAGAGGCTCTGAGCAGAAACGTCATCAGACCGACAGTGACTCACTCAATCAGCAGGATTTCCTTATTTATGAGACCTAACTCAACAGCGTCATCTGCTGGGCGCATTGTGTCCCTACTATTGAGTCAAAAAGAGTTCCACATCATCTGGAAAAGCAAGATCATGTTGCTTAGTTACTACAGACGTCCAACAGTGGGTTATTCTTACAGTTTCTCTTCCTAAAGATCATACATGGCATTAAAATAATAAAATAACTATTAATTAAACGTTGTTGCTTAATCTGTTGAAAAAGACAAGTGCTTAGGTATGTCCACTGCATAAACACTACACACACGTTCCTTTCATACTTCTGGCCTCACTTCTCCCTTTTATGGAATAGATCAGTAGTGTTATGGTTTTAATTGTTGCACTGGGCATTATTTTGTTCCAAATTCTGGGCTATGTTGTCTGCATAGTCATCCAGAGAAACACACACGCACACACACATTTTAATTTAGAAACACTTTAATAAACAGTAAAATGGTGATCAGGCTCTAACATCACAAAACAATATCTGTAATGCCCTTTATCGAAATATTCCCACACTCTAAGGTTAAGGTTTATGAGGTGTGTTCATGTTAAAGTCCCACGATGTCCCTCAAACGAACCTTTTACGTTGTAGCAAATGGGACCCATTTTGGTATGAAATCCTAAAAATCAGGGCCTCACTTCGCCTGGACACACTCACACATTCAAACACACACTCAAAAAAACGTGTATTTGGTGCTTGTTACATTAACATAAAATGTAATATGTAAATGTAACAATTTGTTTTTGTGTTTGAACATAACAAAATCATGTTGTTACATATGTGTTTGTCTTTTCTGTGTGGGTTCTTAAGTGTCTTGTGATTATTAGTTGATTAATGGTCATTTGTGAGCTGCTTTCACCTTTATGAAATTCACCTGCAAGTGATTAACTGACGGCTATTTAACCTGTGTTTTTGCAGCACTCTGTGTCAGTTTGTTTCTCTGTGAGGCTGTCATTTTGTTGTCTGTTCTAGATCCCGTTTGTCTGAGGCAGGAAGACTTCGCCTGATTTGTCTAGTTTGATTTTTTTCCATCTGGGCCAGCAAGCTTTGGCAGACACTTCCGGTTTTCCAGTATGGGTTCTTGCATCTTCTTCAAAGTCTTTTTTTGGAAGTGATTTTGCGTTCATTAAATCCTTGTTTCACCTGCACCTGGGTCTGAACCTTTTTCCCGCGACACATGTAAATGAAACTGCTTCACAGATGAATTATCACAGTGTGTCATGTTCTCTCAACACACTAAAAATGAGTTAATTAGGTAAAAAGTTAGTCAATTACAAGAACCTCTTCGTCAGAATTCTGAGACAAATCAAGTAATCTCTGTTTTCGTTTAAAAGTTAGTTTTCTTCCATATATGTATGTAAACATGTTACCGTATTTACTTGCTTATAAGTCGATCCCCTTATAAGTCCCCCCCCCCCCACACTTCAGCTGTGATATTGTGGTATTCTGTTTGGACCCGCTTATAAGACGGGGGAAAGAAATGAGAGAAAGGTGAAAAAATAGAAATGAGTAGAAACCCAATTTTGTGTTTCATACAAAGTCAATTCCAGTTATTTGGGGCCCACGGAGACACTAAAGCGGCGCCTGGCACGCACCCCCTCAAAATATCATCACTTAATTTTTACCAACTTAAACATATAGCACCGAACTCCAGGGAACTGTTCAGATGCTCTTTAATCCTGTAGAAATAATAAAACTATTCAGACATTCTTGGTGGTAAAAGAAGCCAAAAATCAAAGTAACCATGTTTATTTAGGTTGGTATTCATCTATTTAAGTTATTGTTATTTATGTTTAAGGTTTAATTTGTTAGTGGTATGGTTATTATAATTTTAATGGTTTGTGGGAAAGTGACCTGCCCCTTTAAGGGAAAAGGGTCATGGCCCCTTTAAGACACACTACGTAAGTGAGTTCTCCCGAGTCCCGAGAAGAGAGGCTGACGGCTAATGCTAACTCCCAGTTTGGGAATAAATTTAAGTATTTACGCGAATATAAGCACCCCGCGAATATAAGCACCCCCCCTGATTTTTCAATCATAAAAAAAAAAATTACAAAATGTATTTATTATTACGGTACTTTTAACTCGAACCGATCTGGCCATCATACCCGGAGGGTTAACAAAGATGCTTCAACTATTGGATGGGTCAATAAACAAGCAGTTTAAAAACCATCTGCGTCGGTTTTACCGTCGCATGGCCGGAGCTAATCACGAGAATTTGCGCTTCAGTACGCTTACTGTATTGTATTAAGTAATACTAGTAGTTGCCGGTAGATGGCGTATATTTTCATCATACTTTGTCAGTGATATAATGTTGGAAAAGTTAGTAAAAATACGAACAAAATCAAAACAGGTTTGTGCATTTTCTTGGAATCCAAATGAGTCGAAATGTATATGTTATTAAGCATATAGATGGGGACAAAACATTCATTATTATGGTGCAACGGTTTCAATATAAACAGGAAGAGCGGCGCTTTCACTGAAGCAGTGGATTCTGTCGCTCTGGTGAGTTTTTGGCTTATCGTTGTAAATCGTTTGGTTTGCGGAGCTTCACAACAAAATCACTTGTTTAATAGATCGATCGCATTTGTTGCACATAAATGTGCTGCTCGTGTGAGGAGGCGCGAACATTTTCCCGAGTAAAACAGGTACGAAAATCATTTCTTATAAATCGGATATTAATAGTCACTTGTTGCAGCGGTTAAAAAAAAACTAAACCCTAGCTTCTTGTTGTTTGTAGACTACCGCTGTTTGTGCAATGTCTTGCGGAAAAAAATGAACTTACTCGTTTTCATTTATTTTATTCGCAGGTGTCAAGACAAGTTTTAAACATGTTCCTCGTTCGCACCGTTCACTTTAATGCTGTTGTGCTTGAAAAAATTGATAAAAAGTATTAGGAAGGAGGAATGTTTTAATTCGCCGGTGTCAAGATAAAACGTTTTTATCTGGCCATCTGAAAGATCTACGCGTGTTCCTCCTTCGCATCGTTCACTTTTGTACTTGAAAATTGATAATAAATAACATTAGGAAAGACTACATGTTTCCATTTGTTTGTGATTGCTCCTTGTAAGAACAGAATGCCTGCCGTGGCTGAGCCAGCTGCACCCGCGCCGCCATTACACTCCAGACTGGAAATATCGAAAAATGAGCGCCTTAAAAAGAGCACATTTTTGAAATCGGCGGTTATAAGCACCCTTCAAGTTTTTGAGGTTCGAAAATTTGAAAATAGGGGGTGCTTATTTTCACATAAATATGGTACTACGTTTGAAATCCACTGTGTGACAAGTTTATTTGTGAAGCTCCACACCAAAGAACTGGAGTCAGAAGACCCGTTCTTTTACCAGAGCTCAGCCGAAAGAGTGTGAGACTGTCAGTGTGGCGGTTAACTGATGTCAGCTTCGGACTCTGTGTTGCGTGACCCAAAATTCGATTGTCCATACGTTTTAACCAGAGATTGTGGATATTTATTTGCATAAGAAATCAAATAATAATAACAAAACAATACTTATGCACTTAGCATCAAAACCAAAGGTCCACAACGTTCATGCGTGCGTGCATGCGGTCAAAAGTTTGTTTGACGCTCAAATTACCGCGCCACTTGTTTCCAATTGCGGCGCTTAAATGCGCTTCCTGTCACACCATGCGCCCTCTAGTGTTCATAAATAAAACACAATAAATGGCTCTTACAGTCAGCCTGTATGTGTGCGCGTGTGTCTGTGTGTGTGTGTGAGAGAAGCCAGCACGAGATGAGTAACCAGTGGAAAGCTCCTTTGCACGGCTTGTGCTGTGCTCGCCTCGCGCACTGTTCTGAGTAAAATATTTCGGTAGACCGCGCGTATAAGGGCTTACTCACACTAGGTACTCGGATCCGTGCCCGGGTTCAAAAGCGCGGTTTGCTTGTAGTGGGAGTGCGAAGTGTACCGGGGCGCGGATCCGGGGGCGTGACGTCACGTTTCAGGCGCTCCAAAACGGGCCAGCCTCCTCGCACGAGCAGCACAAAATTTTAAGGAAAAATCCCCGACTTATAGTCGAGTAAATACGGTATTATTCATCCCACCTGTATACATATTTTGTTCACACACAAAACAGCCAAGCAGCAAAAGACCACTTGTATAGATATTTTATAAGTGGCAGAAATATAGCAATCCCTATTCTGACGTACAAATCACATTGACAGTGAGACGCTTATTTACCCCATTTAAACATATACAGTAATCCCTCGCTGCTTCGCGGTTTGACTAACGCGGATTCACTGTTGATTATTTTTCTTTATTACATATATTCGCGGATTCATTTTTTCCCAACCGTATCTCGACGGAGGATGCTCGCAGCGCCTCGAGACGGACCACCACCGGACGCGTCTCACCACGGAGAAGCGAATTGCTATGTCGGCCGTCTCCCCGGGCCGCCAGCTGTGGAAAACGCTGCACGTGTCTGCGCGCGCGCTCCCAGCCGATCCTCCTGTTCACACCTTTTGAAAATTCATATTTCCGAGGGGGACGACGCGTGCCGCGGGGAGATGTTTGTTAACATTACTTTAATAAAGAATACTACTTGAAAAAAGTGTTTTAAAAGTCTGAATAAGTGTTAAATAAATATGTAAATGTTGTTCCTCCACTTCCCCTATCGCAGTCGGGCTTGGAACATATCTACCGCGATAAACGAGGGATTACTGTAATTGTCCTTGTAAGACAAATTTCTTTCATTGCTCCTTGTTACAACGTAACAGGTTCTTGTACGCATGTGTGTGCTTGATTTTAAAGTTCAAAAAGAGTTAAAGAACTTCAAGAGGCAAATGCAAGCTTGTCATTGGCTCTTCCAAGAAACGTTTGCTCTCGTTGGGCCTCATTGGACACACCCACTACATTTTTAGTCTTAAGGAGTTGTTTTGTGTTTTTCTGGCAGCAAAATGTTTCAATTGTCTGAAACGATTTCTTTAATGGAAAAGCAAAACTTACCGTTTATGATCTCTGAGTCTGAATTAATGCGGCCTTGAGTCTTCAAGCAAATCCGAACAGTTATAAAACTAGCGCTGTTACTGTTAAGAATGTCTTCTCTTTACACAGTTTTGGCTCTTTTTTTCATGGCTCTCTTAAAAGAGCTTGAAGTATAAAAACTAAATTCAGTATATAAAGCTAGTATATATAAAGTATTTATGCAAGTTCAAGCAACCCAAGAAAATTATGCTAGAGCAAATATTTCTAATAATTATTTTATTATGTTAATGCAGCCAATGTTATTATGTAGATCCTTTTTTGACCCGTTTAAAATCATTAGGCCCTGTACACCCTTGCCAGAGGAACATGGATAACCATTTTCGTTATCCATGAAATCTTATTTCACCTGCACTTAATAGATTCCTCACTTTAATGTTGTAACTTCATCAAAACGAGTTGGAACGAGTATGGAATCAACGAGTTTGTGTCTGATTGAATGGGTTAAATGCAGAGATAGAATTTCCCTAAGAGGGACCAATAAAGGTTGAATTATTATTATTATTACTATTATTATTAACATTCAGAAATGGGTAATCGTTTGGCTAGTAAGTGACCATATATCTGAATTGGGCTGAGTTTATTTCTGGTTTCACTAAGATAAGATAGAATTATTATTACGTAATGTTTGTGCTTTACAGCAGTAAAAACAAAGAGAGAAAGCAGTTATAACAGGTAAAAACATTGAAATGACGACAGTGAAGGCAACATTCGCAGAAATTAAACTTTTATTTTCGCAACATCACACTGGACAAGAACAGTAAGTAAAGAACAGTGAGTAAAGTGAGATTGTCAATATGGCCCCTAATGACCATATTGGTGCTCAGCTTTTAACCCATCCAGTGAAGTGCACATACACACAAACCTGGAGCAGTGGGCAGCCTAAACCATGGTGTCCGGGGGCATGTCGGGTTCAGTGTCTTGTCCAAGGACACTTAGTTGCAAAACCAGCTGTAGGGGATTTGACCAAGTTCTCTACCACTGGACCACAACTGCCCACAGACAGACTATCTGAATTAAAACATTTTACATATAGACATACATTAGCAAATCTGTACTGCCTTTACTGTGATAATGACTGGAATAACAAGGCCATGACATTTCCATTACACACTTCC
>SOMO01000034.1:221316-239796 GCA_028128575.1 Paedocypris carbunculus | reverse complement strand
CACACACACACACACACACACACTATTGCCTTTAAATTGAATTCGACAAATCAATTTTTGAAAAGGATTTATTCTTAACAATGTACAGATCCAAGCAGTGAAACAAATGCTTTAATGTCATACAAATATCATTACAAAAATTCTACAGTACAATATATATCTTTGCATGATCCAAAATATTTGGTGGCCCCTAAAAATGATTACTTTAATAATTTAATCTTCGCTTGATTTAGATTACAAAACAAAAGCTGAAAATCACCAAAAATGAAGCTTATCAGTCAAAAAAATTAGTTTTTGAGCAAAAAATGTACATTTTGCTTCGAAAATTCCATTGTTTTTCTAGAAAGCACAAAGAGCCATCCAGTAGTTAATGCAGTCTGGGGCAAGTCCATTAAAAAAAAACCCATCTTTTTAAAATTAAAACAGTGGGGAAAGTGTCGTTAATCTAAAGTGTAGATTCGTCACTGTGCAATTACCAAATTGTATACCACAAATAACCAAAATTATTATCATAAATCTAAATCTCCCGAAACTCAAACATCAAGGCATTACAGTAAATACTGCATTTACATTTCATAAATAAGCTTTCACATATATAAGGGCCAGTATCTTCCATTTAATCCCCACAATTTACATTAAAACATCAAGAGATTTATTGTTTTCGAGTGTGTATTGTATCCGAATAATAAAAAAGACATTCACCAACAAGAATGGATTGCAGTATCCTGCTATTTTGAGTGAGAAGTGAAGAAAGGCATAAAAACCAGGGGAAAACAACAGTAAACACACCTCCTGAGGTCACTACAACACAAAATATTCAAGTAGAAAATTACCAAACATAGCAGCAGTCATAAGTGTAAAACAACACACTTAACACATTCATTATTCTGCCTACAATTGATCTCTTTGTTCATGATTTCCGTCTTTTTCGGAACGATCCCTAAACTCCCGATTCTGTTGCTAATGGAAAAACAGCTGGAATGTGACAGAGACAGACTGAAAATGAAAAGCAAAAGCACGACGACAAACACCTGACAGTATCCCATGGCCAGTCAAATCGAAAACGTTAATATTTTCTCTCCAGTCTTAAAAAAAAGAAAAGAAAAAAAAAAACCAATATCCCTTGCATAATACGCATTTCAGCTTAAAACCAGAATGTTTTGTGCTCTCGGTCGAGATTCGGCTTCAGCTCCTCTGTAGAAACTACAGATCAGAGCGAATCGATTTGCGCCAATGCAAAGTTCCTAAACAGTAGCTTGATCTTCATCTGGGATGCATTCAGGCTTTTGAAGATGCTGCATGCAAACAAGACACGACGAAACTGCCTTCAGACGCACAGAACAGTCTAGATCACTACACAACACGACGTGGGACATTTGATCCAAGAGGTCAGAAATAAATAAATAAAACTAAATAAATAAAATAAAAACAACGCTATCATGAATAGCGAATACATGTTTGGTTATACTATATGTGCGGGGGGGTAAAAAAATGGCTTTTTCAATGAAAACGCTTTGTAAAAGAGAATTAAGTAAATGATATTTCTCGGGCCACCAACATGCAGAAATCAAACGACTAAACATCCAGATTATCCAGATCGGTCAAACAGAGATTACAAGCACCATCAAAATCATGCTCCGAACCAACTAAGCAAAAGGTAAACGAATGGTGTAACGTCTAAAACTGAGGAGAAAGTGTGTCCAGGATTCACTTGTACGGATCGGTGGCGGACCCACTAGATGCAGAAGGAGAATTAAAGACTTGTACAGGGCGACGTTCTTACTGTGCCACATCTCCACTGTGCCTATGTGACATCACGGCATGTTGTACCCTCATTTGGCTTCTCCGTTTCAACGATATGAACAGATTATTACTACCTTATACAGTATATTCCCCTTTTAGGCTGAGACACGGCACGTTTGTTATCACTAACTGTCTTGAGCGTATTTAATGCCTACTGCTGGGCAGCCCTGGCACACAAAACGTGGGCTGCATATCTTCATGCGGTCAGGCTAAAACCTACATCACCCCATGCGTAGGACATATGCTTAGCATACAGTTTGGATTGACGTCCCACCCACCCCAGTTAATCTACACAGCCCTGAATAGGCACCTTCCATAGCAAACCGAGCAGTGCAGCGCTTCACAGCCGCTCAGGGATTGTGCATGGTCGTTTTTTTAACCCCTGATGTACTATAACTGCTCTATAACCGCTGTCTGATTGTTGAGATGTTGAAAGGCTTTTCCTCCCTATTTTGGTTTGTTTTGGCGAGGTGTCTTGACAACCGCCACAGCTAACACTTCCCTCCCACCCAATCTAGCGGGGGTGCTGAGGTGTTTGGATCCCACCCCTGCTAGATTACCCTTCCCCCCAGGTAGAGGGCAGCATGTGCCCCGGGTATTAGAGGTTCCGCTCCTCTTCTATTGATTAAGCTGTGGAAAAAGACAAACAACTGTCAGAAACAATACTAGTGTAGAAAAATATATATTTGGGCTGGGGGTCTATTTATGGTTTGGATTTTATACAAAGTGTTTTTCTTCACTTCATGCTTTTATACTTTTTGACAATGTTTGTTTTTTTTACATACTTTATCATACATTTTGTTGCAACTATTGTCGTTTTTAAATTTGCTTTAAAAAAAAAAAAACTAAACTACACTACAATTATCATACTAAACAAAATGTCCAACAGTTCTATCCCTCTCCATGTGCATTCTCTCTTAATTAATGCATTTCTATTTATTGAAATGTTATACCAATTTTATACTGTATACATATGTTTATATATGCATTTTCTTGTGTGTGTGTATTTTTTTATAATATAACATTGTATCAATTTAAAATGTAATACAAAAGATTATTACTATTATTCTATTATTATAGAACATTGAAATCAAATGACAAAAGCACAAATTATCAAATAAGATTCTCAAAAAAGATATTAATGTTTTTGTTTACACACTCTGAGCAGATTAATCTAGACAGGAAATGGGTGAGGAAATGAAACTTTACCTCTTAATCATGGCAAGTTCTAAACCCCATAAAATGCTGCGAGTCTCTCTTTGAGCGGAAGAGGAAACTGATCCGAAAAGCGTCTCCAATTCTCGTCGCCAACCTGGTCCTTAAACCCATGCAAGATCTAACAGAGGAGATTACACTAATCAGTACAAATCTGAGGCTCACACTTCCCTCATCCATCCATCCATCAGCCACACTGCATTCTACCTTATAGAACATTTCTCGCAGATCCTCCTTTGGGTTCATCCAGGATGCCACTGCATCACAAAAAAATATAAAATCCTAAAAAACAAAACAAAACAATAAAAACACAACTTCTTCAGTTGCAATTTGTACGCACGTGAACACCATCCGTGAACATTCTACAACTCACCTGCACCACGCCACCAGGGTTGACTGTGATCATGGTGCAGATTCCTCTGAACGCTGAGTCTTTTTCTTCGTTGTCTCTTATATTGCGAAGAGAAGTGCACCTAGTGAGGGGAAGGAGCAATGTACAAATAACAAGCTATTGCAGTTACTCTGAAACTGGCCAGACAAAAGAAATTAGCACAATATCATGACTAAAACCTCAGAGCACCTTGGGATGAAAAGTTGGAACCAGCGAGTGAGTCAATAAATACGTTCTATCTCCTTTAAACAGTGAAAGAATTGTGGTAGTTTTGTATGTATTGTGTGAATCACTTTTCACCACAATTAGTACGTATGGCTATTTAACACGTACGTAAAAGGATCTACTTGTAGGTCCACCGCGCATTTAGATGTATATTTACGAAGCTCTTTAGCTGCACTAAAGTTTAATTTAGTACAAAAAGTACAAAAAAGAAATACATATAGCACCATGTACTTGAGGAGCATTTAGTTTATCGTGTTACACTACCGGTAGTTTAGAGAGAGGCATTCTGGGATAGAATCATGCAATCATGTAGTCTATATCTACTGGAGAGGAAAAAAGCTTTGAAAAGAAGCATTTCCACTTCTCCTTTTTCAACTACTTTTTTTTTCCTCTTCCCGGAACCAGCAAGCACTTGGTATTATCCCATGCATTCAATTTGTAGTTAGATAGCGACAATAAAAGACGAAAAACAGAAGTGAAAACTGAAATAAATCAATTGGGAATACATGAAGGTGCTACTGAGGCAAATTAAATGACGAGACCTAGAGGGACATGGTTAGTCACATGGTTGGCAATGATTTAGACTGAGTCGGACAGAACAGACAGAGTAAGCGAGAGAGGAAGGAAGAGAGAGCAAGGCCTTCTCTCAGATGTCTTGAACGGGTCTCCTACCGCATCTTCAAGACCCTTCGAAACAGATCTCTGGAGTTACAAAAGCCACATGGTGGGATTTGTGCTGGCAAAACCGAAAGAAAAGAAACTAAATTTGCAATTGATGTGAAGTGAAGTAGGAGCCATTCCAAGAACACTGGGACAAGACTTGTAAAGAGAAAAACAGAGAGAAAGAGAAAGAAAATCTGGAGAGGAAAGTGAGAAGATAGACAGAAAGAAATGAATGAAATAAAAGATTGAATAATACACACCAGGGTCTTATAAACTGCTGTAGCATGGGTGCCACCTCTTGAGGACAAACGTAACCAAGACGACCAATTGTTATTGCTAAGGTAACGCAATCACGGTTATACAGCACCAAACGCCAACCAAGACATGAGCGAATGAGGGGGAAGGAGAAAACAAAAAGAAACAAACAAACAAACAAACAGACAACTCAGAAACAGAACTCAACAGAATCTGTGTATGAGAATAAACACAAGATTTCACTAGTGCTCTTCACAGCCCCAGACTACGGGGTCAAAATATAAAATATGACACTACAAAAAAACATACATGTCATTTAAGGGAGGAGTCTTAGAAAACACAGCTTTGTTGAGGTGAAAATGTTCTTCTAGCGCCATGATTGGTCCAATCTGATCAATTACTGGCTAACATTTGAGACCTATGGATGAATGAGGGAGAACAACTTGTTTTCTAAGATTTTCTCCTTTAAACTCACAAAACTTTCTTCAGTAGAACAGAAATGTCTTTTCTTTCTCTCTCGCTTGTTGCTTTAAGAAAGGCATTTTACGCCAAGCGAACTACATGGACAGGACTAGATTCCGCCGGGGTCTTAAGAGGCAGAGGAAGGAGACCTAAGTTTAAGAGACACAAAACTATGCAACATTCTCATTAAAGACAGGCATTTATGAACAGTCCAATGAGACATGCAGAAAGCAGATGATTGGCTCATTAGAGAACGTAGTTCAGTGCAGGATAGGCTGATTTAGAATCAGTCAAACGCGTTCAAAAATCATTTCCAGAAGAACTACACGGTAAGTCGTGGAATGTTAATCCTTACATTGAAGCTGAAGCGCTAATTATGATCATCACGGCAGCGAAAAGATTTGAATTTAGAGAGCATCTGGCAATCGGTTCAGTATAGCATGCATTAAAACAGACATTGGTTTAGAAAATCCATAATCATTAATAAATTATTAATCATTAACAAAAACAGAAATTCGGCATTCGGGTGTCATTAATAATCCAGACATCAGCGATCCTGCATCAAACGTTAGCCGTCCTAAACAACATTCAACATCTATTGGCAGATATGCATTCACATTGAAAAAGAAAAGTAACTAAAACAACAGAAATAAGTCGACAAACAGGAACACAGCTACATGTACTCTCGTTTCTGCGGGAGAACTTTACACTTGTGTGTTACACTTCATCCTCAGATTAACGAGGAAGACATTCAGGTCGGCCAGAGCGGAGTGTAACCGGCAAATGACTTAAGATTCAGGTGCTATAAATTCATCTTAACAAAGTAGACTTCAAGTTTGTTAAACCGAGTTTAAGAGTTTGCTAAAAGGATTGGGAGCTTATAGTCTTACTTAAGTGCAAACATACAAATCAGAGTCAGCAGGCGTTATCGCTTCTCTTCATTCAGCTGTAATTCCGACTATCCTTACCAATGCATAACCTGAGACTCGCTTTTTATTAATCCACATCAGTCAAAACTGGCTGGACGGTTACAAGGTCTGGTTTGTCATAACTGAACACAGAATATTCTTTGGGGTGTTGATATTTTGATAATAATTCAACATTATTCTGATCCTATTTTAATGCAGAGTACAGTGATGCCTCGATTCACTTTCCAGAATTGGTCTTAAACTGATTTTTCCAGAAAGTTTAATGAAAAACGCAATTAATCTAGTGCTTTGTTTTCAAATAACAATTTGCTGAGGAAAAAATATAAACGTGACTTTTCTCAGGTAGTGATACGTCCATCAATGACTCATTTATTTAAAACAAATTGTTTAAATGACTCGTAAATTACTTCAGAGGAAAAAAACAGCGAGGGTGAGAGAGAGAAAAAAACACAAAAAGAATAAAAGAGTGAGGGAGCTAGAGAGAGGGAGGAGATGGACTGATAAAGTGAAAAAAAAAACGGAGGGAGAAGGTCAATATACAGTAAGAGCGAGTGATAGAAATGTAGATTAAAGAGGAGAAAAAGACATACAGATAAGAATATAGTGTTTGTCTGTTCTGCATCCATTTCCTGACCTGGAGCATATTACTGTATGGTTAAAAAAATTAACCAAATTGTTGGTGAACCGAGGATCCACTGTACTTTGAAAACTGCAAAATAAACCGTGAAAAAAAATAAAAGAATGTATTTTTATCAAACCTTGTAAGATCCACTTCCTGGAGTTTACATGGCGATTAATAAGCACTGCAAAATAGGGCTGGGGGAGTTTGGGCAAAGGGGATGGGGTGGAAACCTGTGAGGGGTCGGACCGTCCAGCACCCCTCCAATGGTACCTGTGTTCTCCAGCAAAGTCTTGGGTGTGTTGGGTCTGTTAATGATCTCCACCAGCTGCTGTAGAACCATCGACACATACGGCTGCATATCTGAACCTGAGACAGACACACAGACGCTGAAAATACTCCAACTTTACAGGACAGGCAGCCACATTGTTGGTGAAAAGATCTCACCCATTTGAATAGCGATTTCTCCAATTGCCCATGTTGCATTGTTGCACACTGATATTAATTCTGGGTTCAGGTTTGTGCCCAAGATTGGCATGAAATTGGCTAGAGAGAAGAAAATTTAATAGGAGCTGTCAGAAAAACAGGGGAAAAACTCCTCTGAGAAGATGTCTGTGGATTTGTGCGCTGCCTACCAATGCAAGGTTTGACGTGCTGGAAACAGGCTTTTGTTAAGTCACCCAACAGAGCAAAGGAACTCTGTCGAACCTCCGGCATTTTATCCTGAACGTGTGGAAGATAAAGTAACGTTTTTGGTTGTGTTTTACAGCGTGCATCTCAGATTTCTATGTTTACCTGCATGCACTGATACATGAGTGTAAGGATGTTGCTACGCGCAACCAGTTGCTCAATGTTCCCGCCGAGACCCTCCGCAAGACCGCTGAGCAGATCCAGAGCCACAATCATGAAATCCTTATCTGGAGCTTCATAAAACTCAGGCTGGGTCTGGTGAAGCTACAGAGCAAAACAGAAAACAGAAAAGAAAATTGGATCCCACTGTTGAATTCACCATTTCATTTCATCATTTCAGTTGTTTTTCTCATTCATTTCTTTCACCCCATATATAAATCGAATGTATAAAAATAACATTTTATCTAAAAGCCCAAATCTTTAAATCTAAATCTCAAGATTGTCTCACCACGGCCTGTGCAAGAGTTTTTTGCACCAGGTTTACACATCGTTGGTAAACAGGCTCACAGTACGGGAGAAATCCACTCTGAAGCGCAGTGGCCACAGATGAAAGACACTGAAAGAGTCACACAATTATGAATAAATATAATGACAATAAGAGTCAAATAAAATTAAAACAGTAAGATAGAAATTCTAACTGTAGATTGACTTTACAATTATTTGACAGACGCTTTTATCCAAGGCCACAACTACACAACTACATTTGTACATTTTGGAAAATATTACGTATAAAATATATTTTCATTTATTTACCTCTAGTAAAGGAAAAAGGTCTTTATCTTCGTCTTTCAACTGATTCCATTTCTGAATCAAGGGAGGCATCAACATCTGAATATATTCCTGATATAGAGAGTAAAAGACATGTAAGTTACATGTAAAAATATGTTCTAGATTTGATTGTGCATTTACTGGTTTGTTGAGATGGTGGCCCACAGAGTCAGCCAGAGTTCCGATGGCATCGTAGAGAATGAGCAAATTTTTGTGTTGGTATTTACTGAAGGCAAAAACCAAGGTATCCAAAATGTAGGCCAGGTACGGCACCAGCTCAGTGCACGCTTCCTCCTCCAGAGTAGCAAAGGCACTGAGGGAAGCACAAAGATCTGGATTATGGCTGACAGAGCATTCAGAGGGACAGTAAAACGTGTTATTACCCTCAGGAAAAGATCCTCACCTGCAGGCAGCTTCCTGGACACGCTTGTTACTGTCCAGAATGCGCTTCAGAAGTTCCGTCATGAGTGGTTTGAGGTAGGTGTCGGGCGGCTGGCTCACTACCCAGTGTGCGTAACGGCTGAGAGTCCAGCAGGTGATGGATCGGACCAGAGCCTTTTTATCAGACAGACACTGTATAAGATGAGGAATCAGCTCGGGCAAGTAGGGAATCATTCCCTGCATGCAACCTGGAGAAAGAAAAAAAAAATTTAAATATACCATTACATACTGTAAATGGCTGGATTGTTATATTTTAAACAGAATGTGCAATAAGCAAATGTTCAGTACCTTCAGCAATGGCCCCCAATACAAGTATTCCAGACTCTTTAATGAGCCATTCAGGATGGAACAGTAGTTCTTTAAGTAGAGGAAGAATATGTAACAGCAAGTCATCTCGGAAAACATTGGCCAAGACATCCAGTGCAGCTGCGGAGCATTTTCCTACAAGAGCAAAAAATAAAAAAATAAATAAAATAATTATATATGTATGTGTGTGTGTGTGTGTGTGTGTGTGTGAGAGAGAGAGAGAGAGAGAGAAAGGGAGTGATAGATAAGAACATATGACCTTGCACATACAGTTATGGATAAAATTATAAGCAATTATAATTATTATTAACCCCCCTACAAAATAGTAATTGTTTTAAAAGTATTTCAAAGGTGCTTTTAAACAGAGCAAATATATTTTTGACATAATATTTTTGACAGTTAACTAAGCTTTCTATTAAAGCTGCGTTCATTGTTTTTAAAAAGTGCTTTTAAACAGAGCGAAAAAAAAGACTATTTTGTGAGTGACTAATATTTTGTCCAAAACTGTAAATAGAGAAAATAAAATATACATCTAGAAACCTTTTGTCAAATCAAATTAAAATAGAAAAATGTAACAAAAAAGCCTTTTGACACTGTACACTTCATTTTTTAGAAAACCTTTAATCAATGAATTCACCTAACTGTCTAAATTAAAGTGTTCCTTACTCAAGTTCCAATCTGAGATGGTTTCGTCGTCATCTAAATCATCGTCATCATCCTCATCTTCCTCAATGGAGTCTCCACCCTCGTGTTGCTGAGCAACGGTGCGTGAGCGATGAAACCTTGGGCGAATGTCCTGCTCATTGTCTGGGATTGCCTCGTCTTCCTCAACATCACCCTGGAAAAGAATTATGCTCCTGACCTGCCATTTTGCCCATCAGACGCTTTAAAGAATGTGTACGTGGCTGTTCCACATAATCAATAAATAACCAACAGCCCATCAAAACAGACCGGCAAATGAGCGAGAAGAGAGAAACCGACCTTCAACAGGATTATGTCAATCTCTGAGTACTTCATTCCGTTGACAAGAACTGGTATCAGCCTGCACAAAAAAAGACACAGAAAATTGTGGTAATCTCAGAAAACGGATAATCCTGATAATCGGTGGCATCTTGAGTCAAAAAGGCGGTGTGAGAGCGTGTATGTCCGTCTTTGCGTGTGTGTGTTCTCACTTGGGGAGGTGTCCACACAGAACCTCCTTACACACAGGTTGTTCAGCCAATGTGAGCCAGAACTCGCAGGCCTCCAGAGCAACGTTTTCATCTTGATCCTGGGTTCTCTGTAGCATGTACTGAAGAAAAATACAGATCATCTTTTAGACTCTTAGGTCTTAAATCAATTCCAACTACCATGTATTTTGGACTACAAGGCATATTTGATTTTAAGGCAAGGCACATCAATAATAAACACCAATTTCTTTTTTTTTTTTACAAATAAGGCACCGTCAACATTTTCTCAGGATATTATGTGTGCCATAGTCAAACATATGGTAAAGAAACATTTTGTTGTGAATGTTTGTAATTATAATTCCTAATCGACGAGAAACTGAGAGAATGGATCTGTTCTGACCTCAATGATGTTGTGCATGTGCGGAAGAAGACGGTCCAGTCTGACTTCCAAAAGCATAACTAAAGCTCTGCACACGTTCTTCCTCACTTCAGGCTCTTCATCTGCAGCCAGGGCAAACAGATTCTAGGGCAAAATAAAAGTCTGTGTAAATGTTTCTGGTTGAAACGAGACAAAGATGGTGGTACCTCAATGAAGGAGTCTATATGCAGCATCAGGGCCTGTGTTCTGCTTATGATGAACTGATTGACACAGGCGATGGCATGTGATCTACAACAACAACACAAACATGATTTTATCACCAGTCATTGCCGTAATTGTGATAAATTACCACAGGCTTTACCTAATCTTAGGACTACTGTGCTTGAAGAACTGTAGGAATTTGGGTATCATCACATTGAGCGGACGGTCCAGAATGTCACTGTCCAGGATCTCAGCCGAGTCCTCGCAGATCTTCTGTAGAGCTCCAAAAGACCCCTATAGGGAAAGCGTGGGAGATTACGAGATGTACACAGTAAATAATATATAATTTCATAAATCATAAACTTTCAGACTAGCAGTGAGTGCCAGTGTGACACGCCAAGGCCTAAAGGTGCATCCGTTCTATTTATAGCTTGACGTGCCACTAAAAATATTGCCGGAGAGTTTTGCAAGCTCATATCAGTGGTCAGAGTAAAGAAACTGTGAAAGGAATAAAGAAAAAAGAAAGCAGATGAATTAAAAAATTGAGGGTTTTTTTTTTTTATTGTTTGCTACATTAAACAATAAGCAATATTTTGCGTCGATGGTACAAAGCAACAAAGGATAACTTATACTTTTACTTCAATGTGCTTGTAAATATTAATGCATAATTGTGATCCAATCCCATTCTGAGGCTGACTGAGACAACATATTCAAAAATATTAACTTTAAACCAAAAGATTCCACTCGATCTCAGACACGCTACCTGTAATCAGGTCACAAGCACACACAGCGCCGTGGCAACATGCCGTCTAGCTCGGCTGTCGCTATGGCAACCGTCTCTGAGTGTGTGCTTGGATGGAGATGACACATTTGGCAGAGAGATGGAAAGAGGAAAACTGGGAGAAAACCACCAGAACCCAAGGTCAAAGCAAGAGCCAGGATTTATTCAAATACTGATGATGAACAAGCGACAGCCTATGAAAGACAGCGAAACTATTAAGATGATCTTGAAATAATAGAAAAAAAAGACTAAACAAATTAGTATAATTGAATCTGTTCGCTAATCTAATATCTGTCAAAGCTGATTTGCCCAGTCAATGTTTTTCCCCCAAAAAATGTGTAAATAGACCATATTACTGCTTTATGCAGCAATCTAACCTCAGCATTGATCTGGAGCTCAGAGAATAGTCACTACTCCACTGAGAAGAGCAAGCAGAGGCTTTTTAGCCATCTTTGTCTGGCGAGGTGTCTGATATTCCAGACAAGACCCATTGGGAGAACTTCCTGAGGAAAACACGACACTAAAGCACGTGTCAAACTCAAGGCCTGCGGGCCACATCCAGTGTATTCAGTGTGGAGCTGTTATTTTGGGTAATATTAGCCTGGTGATATAGTGTAGATATAGCCCATATAACTACAGATTCCATAATGCAGTGCTTTAGCTGCTTTGCCTCGTGTAGATTATAATTGCATGCATTGTAACATTCTCTTAAAAGCTAATTTTACAAAACCTTTTTTTTGCAACACATTTGTGATATTTTGGCAGATTATATATTTTTTGGGTGACAAAATATTTTAAGGTTATTAAAGTTCAAGTTTGTTTAATCTGGAATAATATTCCTGGCTGTTTTTAACCACAATTAGGTAAAACAATTATGTGTGTTTTTTAAATGTTTACCGGTTCGAATCCCAACTTGAAGGCTTTGAGTTTTGGCATTTACATTAAAATAAATAGTAAATAATAGAATTCACATTTATGCCTTCATCAGATGATTTTATACAAAGCATACTGTTGCATAAAAGATCATCTTTACCCCACTATCAGGAAATTTCAGTAAACCAGCAATATAAAGAAAAAGAAATACATTAAATACACAAAACGTAGTAACAGTACCTAATGAAAAATGTAACGCTCTCCTGAGAAGTAAAATCTGTGACATACAATCCAGTTTAACTGAGCAACAGGATAGCTATTACCACAAGTGTAAGTTATCTAACGAAAATGAAAAATAACGGGTAATGAAAAATAAATACTACATTTTAATCTATCTTAAAAAAATCTGCTTGTTTGTGCACTAAACATGCACCAGGCCCGCGTGCGACACCTTACCTCAGTTCTAACCACATTTTTTAGAGGTCATGAACGCTGCTAAATATAGATGCATATTCTAAATAAGCGGCATACTGTGTGAGGATCTGACGACGATTATGGAAAACACAAAAATCCATTTTCAATTTCACGTTACACCATGTTTAAAAAAGCAAGGAGATTTAAACCGCTCAGAAGGGGATGTATAGAATTGTTCCCCGTATTCATGTTGCAGTTACCGTGTCTAATTTCTACTGTAGAAAATAACTGACCTCGGAATGTAGCAGCAAGAGAGCTGAAGAGACACCCAGATCAGGGCATTTACATCAGATCGGTGAGATCAATGTGTCACGATATTGTGCACATATTCATCCTCATATTTTAGAAGCTTCAAAAACTAACAACTAAACCTAGAATTTTTTGAATCACGCCACAACAAAAAAAACATCTTCACCTTAGTGTCAAGTGCATCTGCAAGTCTGCACGAGGCGTTCTCTAGCCAAAAGGTTTTAACAATCCTATTTTATCGAAACGGGGAAAAATACAAACAAATCAGGTCTGGATCAGAACAACATTCCAGTCATTCCAGAATCCATCAAATATAACAGCCACGACTTGAAGCACCTGTTCGTCCAATCATCACGCGGCTCACAGGAAATGTCTGTTTTTCTGTTTCATGCCAGTATTACATCGCCCCAAGAGCCATATCTAATTTGTCTGTTTCGATTTTTTAAAGAATTGTATCATGTTATGCCAACATAAATAAAATGATACACATTATGATACATTTTTTGTTAAGTATTAGATTTACTAAATGATGATGACAAATCAGTTTTAGGCTTATGCTGTGTACAACCTAATTTAGAACTTTTAATAAATATCCCCGGCAAAAATGCTCTTTCTTTTTCAGCGTAACTACAACACGGATGTGAGTTTGATCCTCACAGAAGACAAAAAACAGGTTCACTGTAGAACAGTAATTCAATTCAAGTCACTTTAGGCTGAAAGCAAAGATTTGTAGTAGATGTAATGGATTCGAAGAGCTAACGAAAGCTCTCAGACTTTGCTTTATGTAAAAAAAAAAAAAAAAGCACAACAAAAATTTAATTTCCTAAATCTGAATTAAAGGGGAGAGATGAATCAAGAACAAGCGTGACTTACCTCACAAGTGTTATAGTCCTCAGAGTCCAAAAGCAAACATAGTTTTGGCAAGAGCTCTGGCCAGTTCTGTAGCTCTCCTTTAGAAGCAATAGTTGTGATCAGAATACCTGAGGAAACAAAATAATAATTACATAAGTATAGAACTACACTAACTCGACTCCACAAAGGTTGTGACACTGGATAAATTGTGATTAAAATGGAAATGCGGTGATTATCATTTCACATTCCATATTTTTTCTCAGTTTACAACATCAATGACACCAATGCATAAATGCGTCATATTAAAAGGAAAAGACATTTTCCAAAACTTTTGGCATTAACACATTTCAAAAAAGTTGGGACAAAGCAATTTTGACCATTGTGTGGAATTGTCTGCAAACGTCTGGGGACTAAGTATTCAAGTCGGCCAAGTTAAAGAATGGGAATGTGGAATGTTGAGGTCTTCTTTGCCACATCTTCATCTTTATGATGTGCCAAATGTTTTCTCTGGGTTGGAGATCTGCTGCCATGACGTAGCAATGGATGCAGTATGTGGTCTGGTGTAATGCAATGTCTTTTCTGAACAAGACGACTTCTTTATGGAAGCATTTGTTGTTCTAGAGCTTGGAAAACCCGTTCCGCATCGATGGCACATTTCCAGATGTGTAAGCTGCCAGGAAACCCATGCAATCCCAGACCATGGGAGATGCAGGCTTGTGAACTGAGCTCCGATAACAACGTTTGGGTTGTTCTTGTCCTCTTTTTGTCCACAAAACAATTTGTCATAGTCTGTTTAAATAAGTGTGGCCATGTTCAAAAAAGCCGTGGACCAGAGAAAACACCTTCTTCTACTGGCATTTTTTTTTTTTTTTTTAAAAACCAATTTTTTTTTTTTTGACTTTTGGTGTAGAAGGAAAGAGCAACTGTCAATTATTAAAAAAAAAAATAAAAAATGTTTTCTGGATGAGCTCATGTTGTGATTTCCATTACTGTAGAATTATTGCATGTGATGCTGTGCCGTCTAAGGAATTTGTGTCTAACAACCTCAAAGATTGTTAGAGATTCTCTGAAGCTCTATAGAAAACGATAATCTCTTTTCACTTTTTCCTCTCTGAAATGTCTTTCTGATATTGCTCCGTTTTTCTCCGCAGCATTGGGAAAATTGGTGATACATTGACCATCTTGAATTCTAAGACACTGCCACTCTGAGACTCTTTATATCCAATCATGTTTTCAAATGACCTGATAAGATGCAAATTGATCCTCCAGTTTTTGCTTATATGTAAATGTCTCCTATTGCTTCCTGTCCAAACTTTTTTGGAGTTCTCATAAAGCCGAAAACCGAGCCAATATTAGGCATGATTTTGATATGATATGTTGTTGATATTCTTATAAATATACGTTTATGAGATTTGCAAATTATTGTTTACCTTTCTCCCCCAAAATGTGTACTTTCAGATTTCAGATGTTGGATATCAGATTTGTATGATACATCTTATGTAAAAATATACAAAACGTCATAAAACATTATTTTCTAAACAAAATTGAGTTACGGTATATGGATGAGTGTATTATACGGCATTGCAGCTCATACCACAGCCAATTTATTACTCCCAAAATGCTAATCCAGTGAAGGAGCTTATATTAAGGTCATACTTTCAATGCATTACATAAAAACACATCAGTCGCATGATTTCCCTAAAGGCTAAAAGTTGTTTAGAGAAACCAAGCCAGAAACGAAATTCAAACATAGACGGGCCGGAACTCACCCACTGTGGCTCTTATGAGAGGAGAAGAGTCGCCGATGTTCTGCAGACACTCATTTTTTATAAAGTCCGATACACCGTTTGGGAAGTTCTGGTAATGGGCCTTCACGTTATTCTTCAGAATAAGGCCACTGAGAGAGCGAGTCGGCTCATCTGCGAGAAAGAGACAATAGAATTTGAAAAGTGTTGGGAATAACAGATTAATTAACATACAGATTCAACTTTAATAACCAGAAGAATTTTATTTTACAAATACAAACAGGTTTAATCATGAGATTTGAATAAGCTACTAAGATAATACATATATTTTGGAAAATTACACTTTAGATAATCCAAGCAAGGCCTGAATAACGTTAAGACAAACTATCGTGTGATATAAAATACACTGAACATGTCGTGTGCTGGTGGCCTGAAGCTTGGCAGAAGAGACAGACACAAAAGCTCACTGCAGTTAAGCTCCTAGAGACTTTGACAGATTAACACTGACCTAAAGACGAAGAAGCAGTGCAGACTGACTTTGGAAATTACCAGTAAGACCTGGAGACTTTATAAAATTTACCGTCTGCTGGACTCACTACAGTAGATATGCTCCATTAAATAATCATGGATTCAAATGGCTAGTTACCATTTCTATAGAACTGAATCACACCGCACAAAACAATACTAAAATCATTTATTGAATGATTTGTATATGTTGTATCTGTGAGAATCCATGTTTCACATCACACTTGTCTAAAAATAAATGTTCAACCACTTGTCAAAAGGCATCCAAAACAATACATTAGTAAATCATGTAAAAGTCTCACCTTCGGTTTTAAGTTTTGTAAGCACAAATATCAGATAGTTGTTGAAGTCGGGGTATTGATTGAGCTGCTCGAGTTTCTGTGGCACGCATTAAGGAAAGTAAAGCGGTCCGCAGAGCGAAGCCATCACGAAAACACAGAGCGGAAGGAACACATTATTACAGGGATTTTATGGATCTTCACTTAACTGCTTACCATTTACCATAAATGTCTTATATGATTAGACAAACCAAGCTAATGCAGAAGACAACCATTTATGTGCTTTAGGAAGAGGAAGAAGGCTAGTTTATACCATTATTTATTTTTTTAAATCTATGCAAAAAAAATCTAAACAGAAAATGTATAATGATAAAAATAATAATTTTTCCACAAGAAGATGCTTTACCTGAAATGCCAAAACAATTGGCACAGCATTAATGATAGATGAAGAGATGCTCCTGAAATATTGGACACTTTTCAATAACTACATGAAATTGTAGTTAATTACACTAATTTGAATATTGTAAAAAAATTACAATATACGATACAAAGCCTTCTGCATTTATCTTAAGGCTAAATCTGTTATGCAACTATAGACAAACGTTATTTATTGTGTTTACTGACAGTGTTGGATGTTTTTTTACACCACAGAATAATTAACGCTCTCAATTAAACATGTGACAAGTGACATCGGTGAGGTTTTATTGAACCTATTGTGTTACAGAAACATAACACAGTAACAGGCGTTTATAATAATAAGATCACTAACTAATGGCTGATAAGTCTTTTCTTGTGTCTGCTGTAAACTGAATAGAACCGAGGTGATTAAATTAAGGCCCGGGGCCAAAGTTTACCCACAATGAGCCCGGGTTATGCCGACAGTGTGATATGAAGGGAAGGTACGACTGTGGCTGAATTCAATGCAAAATAACAAATGGCATTTAACATTACACTACAGCCAAAAGATCTGAAAATACCACATTTTCAATACAAATCTTAATTTGATTTATTTCTGGCCCTCTGCCTAGCTGAAAAGGTTCTAACCCCCCTGGCATTGACAGAAGGTGGTCCATCAGGTCAAGATGCTGAGAGAGATGATGTTAAACCCAAAACACTACAAAATATGGAAGTAAGTACAGTACACGATCTCAGAGGAGATGTTCCAGCTCTGTGAAGGGAGAAGGTGCCACGGCAAATCCTAAACACTCCCATAAACATTCCAGACATTTCCATATCGTGTCATTTGAACAAATGGCAAAATCGTGTAGTTACAAATCACAAACACACAAGCTACACACGGGCCTCCGCGGAGCACCATCCCCGCCGTGCGGTAAAGGATACTTGTTGGACGGATCGTTGCGTGGATGTGTCAGGGGACTGTGATTCCCGGAGCAGCTGTAAGATTTGCTGAAGTCCCTGTTCGTCGGGTTTCCACTGGCACTCCATCTTGTGTTGCCGGAGTCTGGCGCTCTCTCACTGTGTAACCAGGCACTGATTCAACGCCCTTTCACATCAAATAACGGCCTCCACGGTGACCTTCAGCTCCAACACCGTCTTCGTTTGAGCGGTAGAAGACGACGACTCCTTTGCGGAGGTTTGTGGAGGATGAAGCCGTCTTAAACCGAGCGTTATCGAGGGTTTGTCGGGCTGCTGTGAACGCTAGGCTAGCTTACATGCATTGACTCGGTTTGCGCCGGATCGTCGTATACTGAAGGCGATAAGCCGCTGCGCGCCGGACGCCGGGTCCTAGTGACCGCCCAGTTTGGTTTAGAAGGAGATTGAAATTTGGCCTATTTTCTTCGGAACGTAGCAAGCCCGGCTAGCTCAGTCGGTAGAGCATGAGACTCTTAATCTCAGGGTCGTGGGTTCGAGCCCCACGTTGGGCGATCAAATTTTGCGACACCGATATTCTCGACTTTAACTCTCCAGCAACACAATGCCAACACAATTTGCATTCTGATTAGTCATCGCCACAAAAGAAGAGCATTTTAGCTTCCAGCCAGCTGCCCAAATCCGAGGTTAACCTTTTCAGATGAAAAATCCAACTAGCCAGCAGGCCGTTAGCCCTGACCTTGCCTTCTAGCCATTTTCATCGGACCAAACCGGTCAGCCTACCTTTTTCAATGTTCTATTACCCCATCCTTTCAGCCAGACCCAACGCATTGGTTCGTTTCAAAAAGATAGCCT
>SOMO01000034.1:190357-220257 GCA_028128575.1 Paedocypris carbunculus | reverse complement strand
CCAGTTTATAGCAAAGAGCGCAGGCTAGTGTGAAGGTATCCTTGTTAAATGGAACTCTTTGCTTTTTCATGACTTCTAATATTTCCTCAGCATCTGTAAAAAATGAAAACAAGTTACAGGTTATTCCCATAACCTAATATACTGAACGATTCCTTCAAATCTACATCCCAGAATCAAAAATAAATCTAAAAAAAAAGTATTAACATACTTTCATAAGAGCCTTTATTGAAAAGCATGTCGATGGCAATATTAAAGGAAGTAGAGTCCGAAAAGAATCCCTTCAGAGCCTGTGCAGAGAGAGAACATGTGAAAAAGTCAAATGGAAATTCCTGCTTCGTTTAGGAACAATCCATCTATTATACGCAGAACAGAGAAAAGAAATTGTTCAATGTATTGTGTGTCTGAGAACAAGTACCGGATCTTTTACAGTAGCCGATGCCAGCTCCTCCAAACCCAACTCGTAGCATAATCTCATGAAAAGAGGACCAAACCTGAACTCCCCAAACGCCATGTTACAGTTCTCGTTGTGGTACCTGACAAGAAACTTTTAGTCTTTTAGTTCAACTTATTATACAAAATCATACAATTGATGGAGCAAATTACAAAAAATGTAAGTGACTACAGCATACTAGGCATGAATTACATCTTTGTTATTTTTTTTTTTTTATATTTATATTTAGCAACTTTGCTTTGGTCTGGAACTGAAAAAGCGCTGTATAAATAAACTGAACTTGAACTTATTTGCTATTATAGATTAATTCATATTTACAATTTACTGTATATTGGAAAATTATTTAAACTTATAACTTCAGTAATTTTGCAGCTAAAATTTTCTTTCTGTCCCATAAAAAGCACGTGTTCATGTGCGTTTACCTGTAAATAGCATTTCTTGCAATAGTAACATCTTCGGCACACTGACATATATGTAGAATCAGCTTCAACTCATCCGTTAGGATCACTTCGTTTTTCTGAATTTTCTGATTTACTGTATCAAAATAATAATCTACAGGAATAAAAATTATAAACCATCATCATCATATTAATTATCGAGTAGTTATCAATGTATAATCAATGAGTGATTGAGTTTATTGTTGTTTTTAAATTGCCTTTGGATCTGGACATTTGGCGAGCAGCAGCAAGTTTCCTCTGCTGGAAGTCCTGCAGCTTCACCACATCNAAAATATTATCAATGAGTGATTGAGTTTATTGTTGTTTTTAAATTGCCTTTGGATCTGGACATTTGGCGAGCAGCAGCAAGTTTCCTCTGCTGGAAGTCCTGCAGCTTCACCACATCTTCAGACAAGAGGCTGCGTTTGGCTACAAAGCAAGACAAATCTGTGACATGAAAGTCGAAACATCCCCTGTAATATCTAATGACGAAACACTTTATCAGTGGACGAAAGTGGGAGGTAAAAGTGACTGTAAATACGTGTGCAGAACCTCCACGTGCAACTTTTAATACATTTTCTTTAAAGTTTTCACATTATCATCATTTTTACATTGTACAATATTATTTTCTGTCTAAAATCTCGAGGATTTTAAGGTTTCTGTCCTTGTGAATGCCAAAGTACGACTGGTTAAATGAACTAGGTCATCAGAATAAATTGCGTACAAAAATAAATACTGCGATCAACAACGTTGTAGCAAATACCTCCATCTCGACTTTTCAGACAGTCTAACGCAAGGTTTCCACGCAACACTAACGATGTTCTGCTGTGATCTCTGAGTAAAATGCCGAAAGAGACATTGAATCCACGCAGCGCCATGTCAAGACTCGCGCAGACTCACATTGAGCCAAAACAATTCGTTCGCGTTTGTTTTAGTGGATGCAGTTTCAATCGCCCGAGTTTTTAAAACAAACTAATTACACAAAACTCATCAGTTAAAAACAATTAAAGTCTAAAGAATGGCGTAGTATTTTGTATTAGTGATCTATAGTAACGATGTTTTTTACCCTGACACCCCCATTTTAAAGTACAGTTGGAACAGTCCAAGATGTCGTTTACACGAAAGTCGGCATTTTTCTAACGTGTAATATCATGCTTTTCTTATCGCACATTTTCCTTTCCAAATATATTGCTATCGGACGATGCGGATAAAGTAAAACGCATTGATACAGCTGTTTTAAAATTATTNTGATAATAGTAAATAAAACGTGTAATTCTCAATGTATTGTGATTCATTAAAAAATCTTGATTTTTTTACGCGAAACTGGTTTTAATATATTTTAAGCAGCAGTTTTTTATTCTATGTGAATTGTATGATTAGAATTATTGCTCATCAATCATCAAGAACTGTAAATGTCTGGCATTATTTGTAAAGTCTATTATTTGTACATCAGGAATATCTTTAGCAGGTTTAACAATAACTCCAACATGGATCAGTGACAATCAGTGATAATCAGTCGTAATGATATAAATCAATTTGTATTACTTTTATTGTTTATTATTTGACACCGTTATTTATCACATATTTAAGCAATTAAAGGTCACTGATGTTTCTTTGGTTGACAAATTGCCTCACGTTATAAAAACTGAATTTGTGGTGGCAGCCAGGGGCGTTTCCTCTTGACAACTGCAGTTTAGCCTGATGGTGTGTGTGTGTGTGTGTGTTTCTATTTAAAGTAACAGGACAACTGGTGGTATTAGACAAAAATTCCTTGCATGGTTCAGTTGTGTGATTTTGAATGAAGGTTTTCTTAGCAACATCACCATCTTCCCAGCAGAGCCTTACCATTTCCTATTGTTCTGGGACTGTTGTGTTTTGCCTTTTATTCACCTTCATTATACAGATGGGTGCTATTTCTTGACATTAAAGACTAGTCAATTCATTTTTAATTCAATACTCAGTGGCTAGTACCCAGACTATACTCAGACTAGTATTGGAGCAGGAGACTGGAGTATGATATTACATATTTGTAGTATTTAGCACATAACTATATAAATTTAAAAAATGCATTCTTATAATCTTCTTTCCATCATATCCAGATGATCTAAAGTCATTTCAGACTTCATGGCCCACCTGACCGGAATTGAAAGGCATCGATCATGCTTAGAAACATAAAGTATATGCGGCAGTGACCTAGCCTTCTCACATTGAACTCCTGCCTCTGTTATTTAACTGGTACTTTGCCGCTAGACATGTCCGTTTTGATTTAACGATAGTGTTCTGTCTGGATCTGAAAATCGCATGCTGTGCTAAGTCACCATTAATGCCCTTTACAGCACAGCAGACCTCTAATGTTTTCGCGGTACCTTAAGTAGTGCTCATATCATGCCATGTATTTCAAATCCATTTAAAGAATATTAGACTTTATCAAAATATCAAAACTCTTTGTCCAGCTGTTCAACAGCAGGCTAGTAAATGATCACAAAGAACTCACAGTGGCATTTGTTATGGATCTTTTTATTCCCTTGACACCCAGAGCTACTGCAGGATTAGCCATCGCACACAACCATCAGAAAAAGCACAGTTATTGGCAATTTCCTAAACTTTGGATAGGAAACAAAAGACAGAGAAATGCAAGTACGCAAGATATACACGGATATTTCTCATACAATTGCAGACATATTCTTACTAGCACTCAGAGGTGTGAGTGAGTGAAGGCCAAGGGTTGTGAAGGTTTGAGAGCTGAGACACCACAGTAATGTAAATGAATCTGAGATATTGGCTGGATGAACAACTATGCCATTACTGAAGCTATGTATGGGCGCGGTGCCCGTTGCTGCGGGTAATATGGCTCTACGCCTTCACAAGTCTGAACTAAGACTTATTTTTGATAACCTTGATGCATCTCTGCAATCTGATTTTTGGATAACAAGTCCCAATTTGACCTTTTTGTTAAAACTTTTGACCTTCAAGTTCCTTTTAACCTTTTTGGTTCTAATTGTTATACAATTGTTGTGAATCTACAGTCGATTCGGGTTAACTATGACACTGGCTAATCTGGACAGTCGCTTAGCATTGTTCACTTAGCTGGACTAAAATTCTGCTTAATTTGACAAAAAACGTAAAGGAAAATGAAAAATCAGTAAAATGATAAAGTCTGTGAACACAGAGGTGAATGTATCTACTATGCTCNTTAATCTGCTGTAGACAAACTGCTTCACTTGCTCCTCTTTTTGTAAGTCACTTTGGATAAAAGCGTCTGCCAAACGACTGTAAAGTAAAGTAAAGTAACCAGAATCGACTGTAGTTTACACTTCAAACTGTGATCAGGCCGTTTACAAGGGGAACGTTAGGACACTGATCCCACAAACTGTGGCTCTAGGGATCAGCCTAATTAATTAATTAATTAATAATTATTAATCCCTTTTAGCAGGATCCAACGTCATGTGTCTAAATGGGATGATAATATTTTAATGACTTTTTGGGGAACGAGTGACGATTGAAACTTTCAGTGAAAGTAAAGCTTGACAAATACAGAGACGCTGTGGATAATGTTGTACTGCCACAAAAAATATTGTTGGGTAAAATGGGATCCTGGTATTCAGATTGAGAGGAATTACACCAAATACAGCAGAGCTTTGACACAACTCGACAAACCATATGAGAATGAAGTGCTTATCATGTACAGTGTAATATAAAGGTTAAACGTAAAATAAAACGTGTGACAACTAATTAGTTATTAATGTGAAATATCATTTATTTTTCCCCAAGATCAAATAATGTTTTCTTCCCATTCTTTCAAAAAGGCTGGTGTTGATTTTCATAATATATAAAGCTTCATATTACAACTATTGAGTTTTTCCCGTCTGTCAAGCCGAGGAATAAAATCAATGTAGGTTTTTATTTATTGGGCACTTCATCTTATCTTTCCTTTTGCTTATTTGTATTTGAGAAATTATTGCAAAGGTTGCAAGCTTCACACAACATTTACTAAGCACCAAATAACTTGGTTGGAAGGAAATGTGTTTTGCAGAGTGCTTGTATGGTAAAGATGCAGTTTTGTGTGGTTGCTCATACTGGACATGTATTCGTTTAAGTGCATCATGTCTTTTGTACATTCAGTTTTTCTTTCTAAGGCGTTTGAAACGAGCCTTCAAACCTTTGGTGTAAACATTGTCTTGAAATGAATTGTTTTCAATCTGTTGTATTTGTTGAATTGTAGTGTATTTGTATGATTTATCTATTGTACAGTATGAGCATTTATTCAGTCAATTGTTTGGGTTGCACTGTTGTGTGTGTCTGTGTGTGTGTGTGTGTGTCATCCTTATATTTTACAACCTGTCATATACTATCGTAATAAGTACTTGTAGTAGAACAGTGATGCCCAACCTGCCACATCCGGCTCTTTTATCTCTATATTCACATACAGTACATATTTATTTTGTGATATTAGTCCATTTGGAAAGAAAGACTTTTGAATGTAGATTAATATTTGAACAACGTTCTCCAGGATGAAGAACAAAACATGGGTCACGTTTTCGCATTACAGACCGTCTTTGTTAACTCGTGCTGAAAATTTGATGTGACAAATTTTGACCCGAAGATTCTGAAATTGGTTTCTAAAAAAACAACTGCGTACATGCAGATAATAATACGTATAAGAATTGTTTGCCGGGTCCGCCAATTAATTATTCATTTATCTTCTCACGTTTTGGCAACTAGACAAATTTTAAATATCCATATTACATTTTTGTTGTGGCCTGCAAAATTCACAGCTGTCAAGTTTGGCACCATATTTGGCCCAGAAGGTCGGGCATCACTGTAGAAGAACAACGCAAAGCAGATGTTTCTGGTTTGAACTTCACCGAATGTGACCCAAACATTGATTTTCTACATTTACTGTAATAACATCCCTTTCCCCCATTGCTTACTGTTTCCGGCATTCATTAGTGCATCTTCATGTTAGTTACAGCTCAATCTTACAAGCAGGAAAAGACTCATCCTGCATGACCACAGTGCTGCTGCTCGCCAAAACCATAATGTTCAAGTCCTGCTGCTTCTCGTGGGTTTCCTGATACCACTCTCTCATGACTTCGGTGTCATGGGTTGGAATTAGTGTGACCTAAATGAGTTAGAAAAAAAACAATAATGTGATATCACCTTTGTGCGGAGGCCACTATTTATTTAATGATTATTTTCAAATTAAAATCCAAATTATCACATACATGAAAACACACAGCATGAAAAGCTTTATACAACAACCCCAAAACAGAACTAATAACCGATGATTATAAAACTAATAAATGATAAAAAGAGTGGCTGTAAAAAAAAAAAAAAAATATAAAAAGTAACAGTGGTAATAAAAATGCTACTGTAAATAAAATAAAATAAAAATCAAACAACACATAATTTAGGTATGAAAGTAAATTATTATAAAAATGCACACATTTCTTAACATGTATGATATTATTGTATAATAATAACAATAAATAAACATGCATTCTTATAGATAATCAAATGTATTTTTTTAATGAATGATAATTTAATGATTAATAACAATGGCGTATCATTATCATTAAGAGAAATGATTCCTTCTCTACACACACACACACACACACACACACACACACACACACACACAATTGCACAAACCTGCATGTTGTTTCCCCATTGACTCTTTCCTTCAAGCAAAGCATCCAGAACCGCTTTACTGGGCTCGGGTGCTGATTGGTCGTTTCCACTGACAACATAATAAGAGGACCGAACCCATTTAAAAAACTCTGCATCCACATTCTTGGCATTGCAGTGGTTCGGTATGTATACTAGATCCATGTAGACTGGTGAAGACATTCCATTTGTGGACTTGGTGTTTCCTTAACAGGGAAAACATTCCAAAATAAGTGTAAAAGTAACATTGAACACAATACAGTATTACATTCTTTCTTGAAAATTTGAATATACTATTACCCAGAGTGCTTTTCACTCCCTTTGATGCAGAAGTATTTGTGGCATTTTTTGCATCTTTTTCCTCTGTGGCCTTTTTAAGAGAAACTTTTGTGTCTTTAATGGTGTTGCCTTTAGACAAGCTCTTGGTTTTGGGGCTAATGGTCTTCTTTTTTGTCGTTCCTCCATTTTTTTTTGGACCATCGTTGGATTTGAGGGCCTCAGGATCCACCATGCAAGCGTTTGGACCTGGAGATGGTGGAGCTGGGTCTTTGGGAGCGAGCGGAGGTGGATCTAATGGTCGATATGTGAGAGTTCTATCGGTGGGTAATGTTTCCGAATCGTCATCTGAGTCGATATTTGCATCAGCAGTTATTGATGGACAGTCCTCGGTTCCAGGAGGAACATCAGAGTCAGTTTGAGAAGGTGCCGATTCACTTACAGAGGTCGGGGGGGTTTCTTCACATTGCTTGTTTTGATGCTTTTCATCAGGTGCTGGTGGTCTTCCTCCAGAGGTTTCAAATGCCCTTTCTTCTTCCTGTTCTTCGTTCATGAAGTATTCAAGAGGACTGGGGTTTATAAATGAAGGGGAAAGCTCTGTTTTGGGATGTTTGTACTCACAAGAGGTCACCAAACACAAGTCCACATTGTCTCTTGAGTGAGAAAAGCATGGTTTTGAGTCTCCATGCTCTTCAGGCCCATCACAGGTCTTGGCTGATTCTCCCTGAGAGCTGTAGGAAAATAAAATGGTATTGCTGGGTCTAGTTGGAGACTCTCTTTGATCATTGGAAGGAGAAAACTTGGACAGATTTAGATCTGTTGCCGAGTCACGTTTGTGCTCCTCACTTTTCTGAAGAACACTAAACGAAACATTAGGAGATGATGGTGAAATGTTCTTCTGAAGAGTCTTCTGTAGGTCATCAGAAGGTTCTTTGGCAAGTTCCATCTTGTCTTTTGTTCTAGACATCTCAACCTCAGCAGACATTAAGTTGCAATTTGATTCATCCAATGTATTCGCTGCAACTAGAACATCTGAATGGCCAGATAAGGGAGACTGGTTATAGGGTGAAACCTTGGCAGCTGACTCTGAGAAACCACTTGTGTTGGGAGACGCTTCCCTCAGCTCCACTACATGTGAAGGTGTTGTAACTGATGGAGTAGACTGAGATACATCTGATGGGGAAGCAGAAGGAACTTGATTGCTGTTATTTTCTCCAGGAACTATTACTTTCTCTCCAGCTTCTCCCGAGAGTTGATTATCCATGGGACTAGCTCCATCTGATGGACTGTAATCAACCTCCGTTGGACCATTTTCAGTGGTTGAACGCTGCATTCCACTAACAGATGGGTGTTCAGGTGACTGTTTGCTGAAATCTAGTGCAAATGAATGTTCTGGGGAACCTTGTCCACCGTCAACTGACTCTTTGGGACATTTTGTTTCCTGATTCGTTGGCATTCTCAATTTGGATTTTTTGGGTGAAATATCAGGAGAAATAGACATGGATTCCTCCTTCGATGGAGAAACTTCTGCTTCTTGCATTGTGGTAGGAGTTTGGACGACTGAGACGGATAGGGAGTCATCAACTTCTGTGGAATGAGGAGATCCCACTTCAGCGTGAAGTGATGGAGAAACATCATCAGTTGTTGGTTCTGGTAAAGAACTTGTTGCGAGTGATGCGGTTGAGGCTGAGGCGATGTGAGAAAATGTATCTTCTGCAACAACCTCATCTACTGGAGTTCCTGATCTATCTGAAGTAGTTCCCTCAGATATGGACATTTTACAGTCTTCTTTAGATGGTGGGAAGGGGGTTGCATCAGGTTCCATTTTAACTACTGGACATGTGGATGAAAAGACGTCAACTGGTTTTTTACCATCACTGTCAGTAAGACTTGAGGTTTCAACCTTGAAATTTGAATTTTCTTTGTCTAATGAATATGGTTCATAACTTGATGTTTCTACTTTCTTAATATGCAGCACGGCTTCATCAATAGGACTAGCCTCTTTTGGAGAGCCTTCTTTATCACTTGTGATGTCGACAATAATGGGACCTTGTGTTGGTGTTGTTTTTTCGAATGTTAAAATGTCAGCCTTTTCATCTACTGGGGATTGGTAGTAAGGCGTGTGACCGGAAGACTGAGGAGATAAAGGACCTTCTAATGTTTTCTCATCTGAACTGTAGGATGATTCGGTGACTTTAGACATTCCTGCCAAGGTTGTGCCAAGCTCAACTGGAGAAGATACACCAAAGTGAACGTGATCAATATTGACCTTTTTATCACAAGATGGCGACCTGACAAGGGGTAAAGATGTATCGAGTTCTTTGGAATTAAATGACAGGGTTTTCCCAACAAAAGTTTCTTTGACGGATTTGTCTTCCTCCAGGGAGGATGTTGGAGAAATTGTAGAAGCTGAAGCGGTGTAGTCGTGGCCTTCAGTAGCGTCACTGTTAGAATTCTCTAATTCAGACAGGTTCTTGAGAAGTGAGACTTTCTGTTCCTGATCTGTGATGCCGTATTTGGAATCTTGTGATGGAGAATCCGTGTCTTCATTGGTTGTCTCATCACTCATTACATCTCTAGGCGTCGACATGTCATCGATAGGAGTTGGTACACTAGAAATTTCAATTGTGGATTGAGTGTGTCCAGACGTTGTGTATTCTTCTGGAGGCTCATCTCGATTGTCATCATCAGAGGCCGCCTCACTTTCCGAACCAACTGGCAGAGTTTCGTCATTAATAGAAATAGCAGGAGAGACAGGTCCAGAAAGCTTTGGTGAAATTCCAACAAATAAATGTTCTAGGTCTTTCTCAGCCTCATAGTGCGGCTCTTTGCTTCCATTGGATTCTTCTTTGACTTCCATTAATTGATCTCCCAACGTTTCTGCTCTTATCCGAACGTCTTCACCAACTTCTTCCATCTCACCTTTTTCTTCATAATCCCCGGCTTCAGATGATTCCTCCAAGCCTGTTCCTTCGTCTTCAAATTTCTCACTCGTGCCGTTACTTTTGTGATTGTGTTCTAAATCGCACGGAGTACTTCCACATTCCTCTTCTGCTTCTATGGTGGCTATTCCTTCATCCAAAGACTCAGCAGCTTCTGGGGACTCTTTGCACGGGATTATTTCATCATGTCTCATCATCTGACTTTCAGAGTCATCTATTTCATTCTGACTTGGTCTTTTATTCTCTTCAACAAGCTCTTCCGCTTTCAGATTCTCAAAGTCTTTGGTAAGGTCCTCTGGTGAAGACATTATTGATCTCTCAGCCTCAAAAGCTTCTGTTAGACTTGCTTCAACAGCAGGTTCCTCAACAGAAGGAGCAGATGCAGAAGGTTCTGCCGCTGCTTCTCCAGTGCTTTTCTTGGGTTTTAACTTGGCCTTTTCTTTGGATTTTGCAGGACTGCCGGGTAACTTTTCTCGTGCTGCAACTTTTGGTTTTGGTGCAATTTTTTTCACCTCGGCTGTTACTGGAAGATTCTTTTTTAGACCTCCAGCCTTCTTAAAGTCCTTTTTAAGTTCTTTCTCATCTTTTTTATCTTCTTTTCTACCTTCCTTTTGGAGAGAATCTTTCTTGACATCTCGTTTTGTAATCTCCTTCTTAACCTCGTCTTTTTTCACCTTTTCTTCTCTTTTTAGTGTAGATTTTGCATTCTTTTTATTTCCATCACTTTTTTCCCCTATCGTTTTTGCTTCCTTTTTAATAGTTTTTTGTTTGTCAACCCTTTTTTTCTCCAGAGATTCGGTTTTCATCAGCTCTTCACCCTTCCCCTTGACGTCTGCTGCTTTTACTTTTCTTACAAGTGTTTTTTCTTTCTTCTCCGCTTTTGCTGACTCCTGAGTGTCAACCGACTGAATTGAGTTTGTTTTACCAGCAAGGCGTTGAGGTTTTTCAGATGCTGCTTTGGATTCTTTGTAAAGGTTTTTACTTGAAGGTTTTGATGTAGACTTCAGACTCTCTTTACTGTCCGACATCTGCCTCATTTTTGCTTGCTTCAATGTTGGAGGAAGACTTGACGAAAGCTCTTTTTGTGTGATTACAGGATGTCTAAGGAAATCCAAGTGTTTGAGCTTATCCAGTCCTTCGAGAATGTTACACTGAGTCGCGTTTCCAGGGAAAAGAACTCGGATAATTTTTTCGGAAGGGTTTGCGGGATGCCACACAATCAGGGACGAGATGGAAGACAGATACGAGACGGGTAATTCTGATTCTTTTCCGTTTGGTAATAAAACACTAGCTTTGTCTTTATCACTGCCTGTCCATTCCTTTAGAAAGTATTGCATCTCTTTGCTGTTCTTCGCTGGATTAAGAATGTACATTTCAAGCTTTCCAACGCCCATTTTCTGGAAAAGAATTATAGGTTCTGTTATGTTTTCCGTACTTCTATGCAGAGGGACAGGTTTTAACGATAGCTTGTTTAAATATTGCTGAGTCAGCGAAGCCTCTTCAGCATTTCTTCTAATCCTGGAGTTAGGCTCTGAATTGTCCAGGTTACTGGGCAGGTTAAGAAAAAGGACACCAATATCAGGCGAGATCATATTCTTTGTACAGTCGCTGTTTGCATTCGATCCTTGTGACTGTTCCTCCTCCAGTTCTGCAATTTTGCGTTGCAGCATACTGTTGATTCCTGGAAGATTGTCATCTCCGATGTGTGTCAGAAGTATGGAATCCACTCGGTCAAGGTGACGTATCAGCTTCCAAAAACAAGACTTCCGATCTGAGCCACCATTAATAAGCATGTTGAATCCATTGACGGCAAAAAGTGCTGAGTCACCATGGCCGCCTGGGAATATGTAGCAGCATGGCTTGGATAACTTGAGGAATCCTCCTGATGTCGGAGGCTCAAGCATGTCAAATGGAGAAGGAATCTCTATGGATTCTGAAAGGTACTCTGTGAATTCAGAAAGACCCTCCATTTCCGGAAGAATGGTTGGGGAGTTGAGCTTTAAATAGATAAACTCCTGTAAGCTGTGTTTTTCCAGGTTGGAATTTTTCCAGTCACCGTGTTCAGGACAGAAGAGAGTTAAACTGGCTTTGTTGGCGGGATGTATGCTGCTCAGAAGTTCTCCGATCTGTCAACCAGAAGAAGTTTGTCATTGAACTGTATAACAAAGCAGAAAAGCAAATAAAACAGCCAAATACGACAAACACTCACCTCTTGATCTGTGAAAATGTCAATGAAGTCGAAGAAAGAAAAGGAACCTGACTGGAGAATAAGTCTGCCTGTGTTTTCAAAGCTTTGTCCTGCCAGGACCAGCAGCTTATGATGGGCCGTATCTGAGACCATCACACGTACCTAGAAAAAGAGAAGAAAGATCTATGACCGTTTTATCTAAAGCGGGCTTTCTAAAAAGTAGCATTACTTTTCCTGGTTTCAAATGATTAAAAATGAGATTTCCTGTTCTTTCTGACTGTCTTTCACTGGGATGCCCTTGAATGTTCTGGGATGTTTGCCAGTGTCTGACCTGGAGCGGTTTATTTTATGAATGCAGACTTAAGCTGCACTGTGTGTAAGCAAGGCTTTATATGGATGTGTGTTGCTCATTTGTGGCACTTCCTGCGACACACAATTTACATCTAACTATATGTTTAACAAATACATGCTGGTGAACAAATGCACATGTTTTAATGTCTGCTCCGTTGATGATTAACACTGGGTGCATCTTGGGAAAGGTAGAACAATTAAGGGACAAAAGATAAAGACAGAGAGAGAGAGAAGGAGAGAGTGAGAAAGGGCAAGCGAGATGAGCGAGAAGGAAGAAAGATAAGGACAGAGAGAGAGAGAGAGAGAGAGAGATGAGCAGGTCGTTCACCTCATTGCTAACAGCTTCATCCGAGGGGTTGATAAGGACCACAGTCTCCAACACGTCACTTTTATGATGGAGAATTTTCTGCCCTGCAAAAATGTAATACAGCAAAACATTGTGCGGTAGTCTAAAAAAAAAAAAAAACAATACATTTGTGCATATAAATGATTCATCTTGGTGTAAAGAATATGTATCTACAGTCATAATGTTTGACTTTCAAAAAAAATTATTTTTCTGCAGAATACTACTATGTATTACTTGTTTTGTTTTTTTAAATACAGGTCTTTAAATGTACGATTAGTTCAGAGGAGCTCAGTTATAGCACAAAAACAGCTGCTGGCAGGAACCCGGATCCAAAGATTAGACCCAGTGAAGCGAACCAAGGTTCTGTCAAAATGCGCCAATCAATAGCATAAATTTCCCCTGACCTCGGAAAATACAACGAATGCCTGGGACGATTATCCACATGGGTGAGTAGAATGATGATGTTATATGATGTGATTTCCCCAAATCCCAGTATACGTGAACAAAACCACGTTCATTCAGTTTCTGAATGAAACTAGACCACCTTTTTTCTAGAATGAAAGCGAAATGTGAACACATTTCCCAAAAATGTTAGAGAAGTAAATCATAGAGTGTGAGATGTTCTGGCTCCTCTCGCTCGTGTCCTGATCTCACACCACATTCTCTGAGACAAACACAGACTGAACAGCCGTTGGGCAGACAGCCTCTTTTTTGGCCAAATAAGCATCCAAATGTACAGTAGCAATGACCTGCATGTGAACTTCTCTTTCTCCCTTGGTTATCCTCTCTGTGTGATTCTGTACTTATTATTCCAAATTGGATTTTGAGAATAGCACCTTTGAAAAAGCAAGTTTAAATTTCAGTTTGTCTAAACCGCATTTTTTAATTAATTTCTGTCACTGTCTAAAAGCAAATGTATGTGTGAAAAAGCAGAGAAAAATGTGTAGAATTTAACCCTGACTATTACTAACGACGAGCAGAAAGTCAACAGTGGCTAGGAAAACAAATCTCTAAGATCTGAAGAGAAAGAGAGAATCAGCTCTTCTGGCGTTCTAATTATTAAATGAATTGCTACATTTCTAAACTCCTCTTCAATAAAACACAAAAAATTGTCCCACAAATCGACAGTCGTCCCACAAAAATGTGGCAATTTAAATACACTGTAATTTAATTTGTCTTTTTTTCTTCACATTTTTGGTGCATCTCAGATCCTCAAGGTAACCTTACAAAACCGTTTTTTGTGTGTACAGTACAGTAGATCCACCTTTCACTGTATTTACTCTTATGTTGCGTGCTCACAAAAGGCATGTATGTGTTGAGTAGGCATTGACTACATTACTGAAGCTGATTCATTACTATTGATTATTGCAATGTTAATTGCGGTGTAAATCCACGTGGCAGCTGATCTGATGTTTGATCTAAATGCAGCTTCTCCTCTAAAGCCAGTTGCTGCATCTGAAAAGAATCTTCAAACATCTTTTTTCCTCTCTTTCATTTTGCATTTTCATTTGCATTTTCCATGAATGAGTTTATGCTTGTTTGGCCTTTCAAAGCATTTTTATCACTAAATTAATTTGTGGATTTTCTCAAGTTATTGTTTGCTGAATGAAAAGATGTCATACATTGTATGCTAATCCATAAAGTGTAAAGTGCTTTTTAGACACAAAGGAAGCAAGAATCTGTCGATTAAAATAAATCAATTTACTATTTTTAATTTAGAGTACAGGCAACAATTGTGCGGTTAAAAAAGATGTAAAATTGTATGTGGTATACATGCGGCAGACTAAAAAAGTAAAAAAAAAAAAGAAAGAAAAACATTGCAAAACAACAACAAAAGAGGAAAGAATTGTCATTAACAAGCTGCTTTCTGAAAAAGCCATCAGACTCAAAAAAAAAAAAAAAAAAAAATTAACAAAAATATGATTGGTCTATGTAATAATGAGGATCCTGGGAGAAAAGGAGAAAAATCCTGTGAAAGTCTTAAAAAAATAAAGATGAAACCCCCTAAAGAGAATAGTTTAAATGTTGAGAAATTTTACTTTTTGGAAGAAAAAATAAAACTTTTCTCAGAATATTCATTGTTCAAATTAGCAATTCAGATTGTTAAATACTTTTGGTACCTGATATTAAAAATATGCTTTCATCTTTCGGCTTACCTCTTATATCGGCTGAAAATCTTGCTGAGTGTCGAGAAACAAACAGCTTGAGCTCTTGGTCCAAGTTACAATGAATGAGATTTGTGTCCCATGAACGGATTCCTGCAATTCAGAGAGGAAAGGCTGAAAATGTAAATCAGTGTAATACATTTATGTCAGGCAATCAGTTAGAGTGCAGCCCAAGACAACCCTCAAATCAATTTATCATTTCATTTGTGAGTTATTCCCCATGAGAAAACAACCATGTAACTTTATTTTACAGTCATTTAAATATGAACTTAACCAAAGGTTTTCATAAGGCTGTAATGATGTGTTTGAATGATCTTTTTGATATTGAGTCCGAAACGTAGCGGGAATATACCGGAATTTGTTCACATGCAAAAAAAAAAAAATGTCCATGAAATGTTCAGAGACTAGACATCTGTTGATTTACAAGCAGTTGGTGGCCCATCCATGTTTATGAAGAACAGCACATGTTCAAAGGTTCATTTGTAAATAATAAACACTGAAATATGCTTTGATGATTTAGAATGAACAAAAAAAGAAATATTCTAGCAAATGTAAACTAATTGGAATGTTTTCCACATGTGTATCATTTTGTCATATTTTTTATATTCTATAACTTTATTTAACTGTATTTTCTAAGCTGTATATACTCTTTTTTTGATGCTGCTCGTGTTTTCTTAGTGCTGCTGTAACAAGAAATGTTCCCACTGTGGGAGGAATAAAGGACTTTCTTATCTGTCTCTCTTATCTTAACAAAAGAGCCGCTTTTGCGAGTCACGTGATGATTATCGTAAATTTGAGCAGTTTTTTCTTATTCTCTTTTAAGACAAAGCTTCCTCTGGCTTTCCGTAGGGACTGCAGTGCGGCCGGGCAGAGCCACGCCTTCAAGCCGGTACCGGACCCGGCACGAGTGGAACGAAACATGGGAACAGAATGTGAGGCGATGCAACCTTTATTGATCTAGCAATCGATTACATTTCATACAACTGTTCATGCAACACCGCGATTTTAAATCTAGTCTTGGCATCGTGCACCCGCCGTGGCAAAGCTGCCTGCAACATGTGCCGTCATGTGGGCCGTGATGAGAGAGAAAACAGCGCAGATGTAAAAGATACGTGCTCGGTGTCACACATCTCTCCACCTCTGAACAATAAAATAAGACTTATCGATCCCACCCTATAAATAAACACGCTGAATCATTCAAGTCCAACCGACCAATTAGAACTCAAAGCGAAGCTCATTGCGGGATGCTGACCAACGGCGAACCCGCGCGACCTCTTCACGCCCATCACAGTCTGGGATGGTGCTGATGCTGCGGTCTGTCTTTGTGATTAAAAGCAGGGAGGGGCTGTGCTACAGTTTCCTCTCCACGTTCTCACAACAAAGAGATCTAATAACGTGACAGTGCTGAAAGTTTCCCCCGTCAGCGGAATTTCACTAGCAGAACGCCCTGACCCAATCGCGCATCCCACCCAAACAAACACAACTGCAGATTTCCCGGTACCTTTCTCAACGTCCTCAATGGCACACTTCAGATTCTCGTCGCTGACCAGTTCCCCGATAACCACCAGCAGATAATATTTGCCCTCGTCGAAACGTGTCGAGGCGGTGGGCGACGCAGTGGTCCTGGTGGTGCCGGCACCTCCACATGGTACCGGAGCATCCATCGGTCCGAGCAGCGTCGCCATTCTCTCCGACTCGCACTCTCGCGCTGTATCCGGCAACTTGAGGAGAGCTGAGCTGCTATCAGAAGCGTGAGGCGGGCGCTAAAGGAGTGGCCCTGGCTTTTTATACGACCAGACTCCGTGTCATAGTGATGAGGAGCCGCTGCTGCCTCTCCTCTCTCTCCTCTCCTCTCCTCCAGCTGATGTCACGCAGACGGTCACAAAACTGCGCGAGGCCAATCCGATCACAGAAAAGCTTACGTAATTCCAAAGTATCATGCAGCAGAACTTGTTGATACAGGAAGCGATTGACCGCCATTGCTTTTAGACACGACGTATTGTTAAAAAATAAATCAAACATGCACGTGTACTCTGTAAAAACTGTACATTAATTATTTAGCATGCTCCGACAACTCATAGCGAAATACAGTAGTCTACTGCAAATATTTACTGCAAAAACTAGCAATTAGCAGGGTTAATGTTCATTCAGATTGTTGGGCATTTTTCGACCAATGAAATCCACAAACCAGACTGTTTTTGTTCTGTGGAGTTTTTTTTTATGTAATCAGTATCAATATTATTATATTTATTACATGTATAGATTGAAAACAGTCTCTGTTCACAGTAGTTTTTAAATAATCAGTGTTTCAGACGTTTTTGCTGAATGATTCAGCGCATCAATCATTCAGTTTCACAGCAAATGTGGAAGCCACATTAATTTTTAATTACCGTATGTGAAAGCAGTGTTCTGTGTGTGTGTGTGTGAGAGAGAGAGAGAGAGAGAGAGAGAGAGAGAGAGATCAAAGATCTTAATAATTGGAGAAAAATGCCTTTAGCCATATTACAAGAGCTTTGATAGTATAGGTCTTATTAAAAAGTATAGTTTTTCCATTTTCTTTTCACTTTGGAAGAACAGGATTACGGTTTATTATATGCGAGTCATTTTGAGTGTGATAGACAAGTACCTCATTTGTGTTCCCTTAAAACCAATGTTGTGTTTTGCCAAAGAAACCGACAGCTTAGTAATGTCAAAGCACAGCTATTTAAAAGTAACGCACCTTGAGAAAAATCACAGACTTACATGTGTAATTATTCTGATGAACATGGCATTATGTCAGCTTGCAAATAACAGGGAAATCTCTTCTGCTCCGCAAGCAGTTGGTGTTGGGATGAGTCAGAGAACCTCACGCTGATCTGTCTTTTAGAGTCTATCATCAGTTCCGCCTCACAATTGACACCATAAAAACAAGTCAAATCATGAAAGATGCTCAAAGATGTGGATGCTTAAAGCTCAATGTCTTAAAACGTGTTCTTACTTGTCTAGTATGTGTTCTTGTGTTTAATAATGTATATTTCCAAAGTTTCAAAACATTTAGCCATTGCTTTATTTCAGTGTATTTCACTTTATATTATTAAGTTTTTTTATTTTATATTTTTCCACATTTGACTCCTAAGTACAGCGATCAGAACGTTGCAGTGTTGTGCTGCCCCCTAGTGCTCAATTATGCCAACGGCAGATGCTCCACGTCGTCTTACTCCGAAAAGAAAACTTCTTTACATTTTGAAGTCGTCTTCATTTAGCAGGTGTGTAGCTGATGGTCTGAACAGGTTCATTTCCTGAGAGAAACTGTGAGTGGGCCTCGATCGTGTAGTAAATACCGCAGACATGGTATCAATTCCAAAACTGTCACCGATTTATTGTAAAATGACAATGAAATTCCAGTTCTTGAGATGACAGCTTCTTCAGAAACAACATTTATTTATTTTGATAGCAAACTATTTTGTCCTTCAGCTGATCCTTCCTGGAGTATTAACAGCCAATCAGCTGCCTCCGTGTAACCCTGGCCTCTGCTTCCTTTTTTACTACATCCATAAATCTCATCTTTGAGCTTCCTCTATATCTTGTCTGGGCAATTCCAACCCACTCTTCCAATATTCACGGTTTTCCTCTGAACATGAATACAACCTCAGTTTTCTCTGACTTTTTTCCAACAACAAGTCCCTTTCGATGTTCTCATTCATGATTATTTTCATCAGTGTTCCTCATATCCTCAATCAGCATCTTCATCTCTGCCTCCTGTCTTTTCTTCTGTCGGGGTCTCTAAAATAATTGCTGGTCTCTTCTTTGTCATGAACAACATTTCTTTCCTGTTGTTTACACTTTTTCTAATTTAGCTATTCATAAAATCTGGACTCTAAACACAGTACTTTACTGAATAAAAGCATACAAATGTCTTAAATATATTAGCTCAGTTTTCACAACAGTAGGTAAATCCTATAAAACTGGACTAAATAATTCTGTCGATACTGTATGATGAAAAACATAAAGATGATTTAATAAATAATTATTAGTACATGAACTGAGGCACTTCATTCTAATAGTGGGACGCTTCTTTGATCCATCGCTAGGTGTCGCTGTAGTACCGATGTTAATATTTTTTACTCCTGTGTGGTTTGGCGATATACTGCAGCTTGAAAAAATATATCAAGTATTAAATAAAATATTTAAGTCTTAGGTAAACATGAGCACACACACACACACACACACACACACACACACACACACACACGCATGTTAATGATGTTGACAGCTAAAAGAGATAATTAAATAAATCTAGAAACCATTTTTCTTTATTTGAATAAATTATAGTGCGAGTAGAGACCTGTTAAACCACAAATGTATCAGCTTTATCTCATATGACATCGTTATCTAAAAAAGCATTTCATTCTGTGATGTGCAGCTTTCCTCAAGGTTAAACATCTTTGACCATCAAACAGGCATAAATGATGCAGATGCAACATGACAGAGCACCTGCGCCATTGTCTGTTAAACCTGCTCAAGTCTTGATCAGACCATCGTCTCTTTAGATCAACCATAATCAGCACATTATGTAGCTCGTAGTTTATGAATCGGCATAATAGGATCAGCTTTGGACTTGCAGGTTTGAATCCCAGACTATCACAGCTAATGTGTCTGTGAGCGAGACACTGTTTGGATGGGCAGATGTCCTAGTATGGTTTCGACTAGACCTGGCCACCTTCCCTTCCTGCCATGAAGAGTCAGCGCACAATATTTAGCTTTAGTCTGTTCAGTGTCCGTGTGTTTGTTGCGTCAGGATTTCAGCTATGGAAAAAACAAACCCTCCAGCATTTAAAACCCTTCAATGCCAGCGGCGAGGCCTATGACACTTTTTAGCTTCACTCTTAGTGTCTTTTTGAAGGTCTTCCAAGACGTTATGTGATTAGCTTACATTATAAAACACTTACCAGTACAGTATTTGTAAATGAAGCACACACTCATGATTTATTGTGCATTTGTATTGCATTTGGTCACCATTACACTACTAATGAATGCAAAATAACGTGATTGTGACAAAGTAGCCAATCAGAATGCATAAAACACACAATCCATAAGAGGAATCGTCACATTCAACTTGTAGGATACAACTGGTTATAAAGCTTGAATGTCAAAGAAAAGTATTTGGTTCTAAAATCATCTGCTAGAATGCCTAAAATCTACTCTAAATGCACAGTAAAGGAATATGTTTTTGTTTTTCCAGTTTTTATGTGTTATCTATCTTTATTAGACTAAAGCATGTGTTAATTTTAAATGCTAATCTCTACTTTACATCACCGTTTAGTGGTAACAAACCAGGAATTTATACGATAACAATATGATCATACCTTTACTTTTTATCAAACAACTTCAAACTACCAAAATTGTATTCGTTTATCTTCAAACCCTTCATTCAAATCTTAATTTATGTGTAACTAAGGGCCAAAAACAAAACTCAAGGTTTTTTTTTTTAAAAACATGTCATTACAATTTATTGTTCATACATTCAATATTTTTTATTTTTTTTTTTAGGTTTTTTTTTAATGAAACATTAAGAATGATATGTAAATGTATACATTTGAATGGGGTAAAAATCACATGTAGGTCTGGCAGTTACATAATTAAGAGTACAATTAAGACTAACAAGATTATTGCCAAAAAAAATTACGTAAATAAATGCAATGTAAAAAATGTTAAACGTTAATGGAACGTTTAGCGAAAAGGTTCAAGATGGTTGATTTCCCTGAAACACTTGAGACAGGTCTTCGCATGTTTTTGTCCCAAACCACTAACACATTTACGTTGTTGTGACTGAATTCAGAACTCTTTCATTACTGTTTAAACCACATGGAACCCATTGAAATCATCTGATAACAAGTACGGCTCTGAGATGCGGCGTAAACAAATCAACCTTTCAATAACTCACAAATGAAACACGCTTATATGTCAGAATCTGGTAAACAAGAGAAAGGTCACAAAGCCATTAAGCGCTGAAGGACTTTTATTTTGTACATAGCAGCAGCTGCGACAGGTGTTCCCTTCTCAACTCATTTCCAGTCAGCACTGATGCGTCTGAATGCATCTGTTTGGCAAAACTTACAATGCTGAACATTTTCATTAAATGTTTGCTATTTTGCTACAGCAACATTGACTATGAAATAGGTTGGAATGGGAAGCATTCGTTGAGAGAATATGTGCAGATGTTGCCATGAACATTTATTATATAGGAAATAAACAGTATATGTATTTGTACACACACACACACACACACACACAGACACACACACACATATATATATATATATGTGTATGTTTGTATATAAAAAATTATAATATTAAATAAGATGATTTTATAGTAAATACAGTAAGAGTCCTGTTCTCCCTCACATGAAATAAGATTGAAACAAATGACCAATTAGAACTAAGCGATTGCATTCCTGACCTTAAGTATTCAAATGTTCCATAAAAGCTTTGTTTTAATCTGCTTTAAAACTTCCAACGAGAGCAAAGTTGAACAAAAGTAAGGCCAATTCACAAGCGCTGGTATCTCACACACTTTGGATCAAGGGATTGTGGAGTTTTGCCTCTGGCCACAAGACAAGTAAATTCCACAAATCCCTTTGTGTGGGACTCACAGCGCAGAAGTTCCCACAGCTCCTCAGGTACACACGCCGTCTACTGAACACTGTGTTTGTTTGTGTTTGTTTCTGCAGTCATTCACAGTTTGTTTTATGTTCCATAAACAACAGATACTTTGTACAGCTGTCCAAAGAGTTATTAATCTGGCAACCAAACGCTAATCAAATGTTTAAAGTTCTGGAGATTAGGAAAGAACAGATTCGCCGAGTGTTCAGATAAGAGCCCGAACTGAAATGTGAACGTTTTAGCAGCTAAAAATCAAACGAATTTAAACCAATCTTTGAAAAAAAAAAAAGTTTGTGTTGAGTTGTGACATGGCTGACTGTAAGTATGAGCGATATGAAAACGAACAGATAGATAGGGGTGGATGGAAACAAGAGTAAATAAACAGAGAAAGATCGATAGAAAAGAAAACGAAACAAAGAGATAGATTGATGTAAGAGATATTGACAGAAATAAATGAGACAGCCAATCTGATGGACAGAAGAACGGATGGCCAGACAGAAAAAGATATAGAAAGGGATTTAGATCTGGAAAATATAAAAAGAGAAAGAGAGGGAAAGAGACAATTAATGACAAAGAGGGAGATAAAGAGATGGAGACATAAACAAAGTAAACAGACAGACTGATACAGAAAATCAAAAAGAGAGAAAGAAGGATAGAGACACCTAAAAGAGCAAGACAATGAGACAGAGTTGAAAAGAAAATTAATTGGTCAAAGATATAAAGGCATTTAATAATTGATGGAGACAACGACGGAGAGATACAAGGAGACAGAAGGTTAGAAAGAAAGAGTAAGAACCCGACAAACCGAATGAGTAAAAGAAATGACATTTTGTAAGGACAAAATATTGATATAGAGAAATAGAAAGAGAAAGAAAGACAGACAGACAGAAAAAGAACATTTCAGTTTGTGACTTGCAAAATTCTTAATTCTTACAATTCCTAAATGCCAGACCACAAATGTCAAACTCTGCACAAAATGTTTGAGTTCTCAGAGGAGAAGTGAAAATATAGAAGCAGTGACGGTTTAAAACACATTCAAATATCAAGATGTTTCCTGAAACCGCAGCAGATTACGACTGTACGTCTCCGTTAATATTCATGAGGATTTGCTTAGTGACATGTGGACAACCATTTACGAAACTCCAGGAAACGGCTTTTGATTGAAAACTGTAAAGAATCTTATAACAAGTAACGGTAAGTGTCCATTCAAATGTAGTGGAGTACAGAGTACAGACACTCAATCACAAATGTAGTCAAGTAGAGAATCAAAGTTGCTTATATTTTGATACTCGGTGCCAGTAAAAATCAACCAAAAATACTTAAGCAAAGTAACAAAGTCCATTACTCAAGTACTTTACACCACTGGTCAGGGTGGGAGCTGAACTGGTTCTGTCTGCTTGTAAAATACTTCTTTACACAAGTCTTTTATCAGTCTCAGACAGTAGAAAATATCTTTTCTTCTCTTTATAGCTCACGTCTTGCGTCACTGTTTGACAATCTCATCACATTCATGACCTTGTTGACCTTCGTCTTATCTATATTATTCAGCTTGTACCCTTCTGATCTATAACTAACCTAAAACAGAGTTAGAAAAGCTGGTGGAGTTTCTAGAATGATGTGCAGACTAAATAACTTTCACCTTTTGCCTCTCGGTGNCTAATCTGGACAGTCGCTTAGCTGGACTAAAATTCTGCTTAATTTGACAAAAAACGTAAAGGAAAATGAAAAATCAGTAAAACGGTAAAGTCTGTGAACACAGAGGTGAATGTATCTACTATGCTCATCACCATGTTTCATCAGAAACAGTTTTCGGTTCTAATCTGACTGATCTGTGTAGTGTTTACCTCTGTGTAGTGTTCAACGTGTAGTGTTCAACAGTTTTAAACTCTTTGTAGTGTTCAACTGTGACTAGTGTTTAACTCTGTAATGTTCTTCTGTGCTAAGTAGCAAAGTAAGAGTGTCAGCAGCACGTGTTTGTGTGTGTGTGTGTGTGTGTGTGTGTGTGTGTGTGTGTGTGTGTGTGTGTGTGTGTGTGTGTGTGNGTGTGTGTGTGTGTGTGTGTGTGTTTGTGTGTGTCTGTATTCATCCCTGCACTAACCCAAGATTATGGAAATATTACAGGCCCGATGTGCCAAATTAATCTGCTGTAGACAAACTGCTTCACTTGCTCCTCTTTTTGTAAGTCACTTTGGATAAAAGCGTCTGCCAAACGACTGTAAAGTAAAGTAAAGTAACCAGAATCGACTGTAGTTTACACTTCAAACTGTGATCAGGCCGTTTACAAGGGGAACGTTAGNCACACACACACACACACACACAATTAACTGCTTAACATGCTTGAAACTGTTCTTATATAATACTATTTAGAAGGGAAAAAAAGTCAATGAGTTCATCAATTCAGCCTCTAGGGACCGAATCTAAAATTGTGCTCTACATTTAACCATCCAGTAAAGTTACACACACACCCGGAGCAGTGGGCAGCCTTACGCTGGGGTGTCAGGGGGCATGTGGGGTCAGTGTCTGGATTTGAACCTGCAACACCTGGATGGCAGGTCCAACTCCATTCTTCTGGACCACAACTGTTACACGTCTAGGAAAAAGTGTAATTTATAGAATACCGTAAATATATTAAGTTATATTAAATTTTAAATGTCTGCATAAATATGTAATATCCCGAAAATATGAGCAGAAATAAAACTACTAGTTCCTGCTTCACATGGTTCTCTTGACTTGAACCTAAGTAATGGATTTGATTTAAACACTATAATAACATTTCATTGTATATTTCAACGTTGAAAGATACAATTACTTTGCTCTTATCATCCACTGCAAAGAGAAGTTTTTTAAAAGCCACGGGGGAAATGTCACTCGGTTTGGAGGTTTTTATTAAGTGGACAAATTGTAAAAATGACCACAATGTTATCAGCATAATACGCGGCAGATAAGAGAGTGACAAGCTGGAGCTTCGCTCTGACGGCATCAGTGCAGTTTATCTCTGTGTTTTTATTTGAAACTATTGACGAAACAAGTCCACACATGCAGTAACACACACACACACACACACACACACACACACACACACACACACACACACACACACACATGTCAAAAGAGCACTGTGTCTTATACAACAGCAGCTCATAGATTTTTCACCTGATTAAACACTAAAGTTCTTCCCCTGAATAAACAACAGAACCAACTAAACAGAGTCAGCCATACATATCGTGTAGAGAACTCAGAAAATAAGTTTTTAAAAAGTTTTATTCATAATAAATTAAGTGTTTATTAGGATAAAACATTTGCATTAATGCATTAAAAAAAAGAAACATAATATATTTTACTAACCCTGATCTTCCCACTAATCTTTCTAAAATTCTCAGTAATTATAATTTTGAAAAGATTATCCGTAAAGCAGATTAAATTATATATTTGGTTTATTAATAGTAATTTTTCAGCACATCTGCAAAAGTTTAGAAAAACAAACGCCATAAGACTTCAACACTACTCACAGTTTCTTTCTTGTGTCTTTCACTCATGATACAGTAAAGTCTTACGTCCTGACAAAGTTTGATAAATCAACACTTAAATGTGCAAAGATTTAATCTCTGCTAAATTCTTGGCAACTGTCAGAACTTGTTCAGCTTCGAAATATGAAAAACTGATGTACAATTGCAGCTATAATTCAGCGTGTGTGAGTGTGTAGGAGGGTGTTGCAGTCCAGCTTATCATCAAACATCACTTCTTCTTGATATTTTTAACACATCGAACAACATTTATCTTCAGTTTTAGAAGGCACGAGAGCAGCTAAAATAACATCACACTTTTTCATTCAAATTGCAAACATTTTTAATCAACTCCACTGTTCTATCACTTGCAATATCATGCAATACTTCAGACACTTCAATATTCTTGAAAAAAATAAACACCTACATAATACTTATATTTTTTTCCATTCAAAATTAAACAATATTTTGTGCATTTCAAATCCTTTTCAACTGGTCTGAAAACCCAAAGTCCTCTTAAGACTTAAATCACACCAGTGTATTCATCAAATAAAATAAATTGCTTAGATGACACAATGACTGGATCATTTAGCTAAATGAGATGGAAAATCGATTTGGGGTTACATCCATACTCCATAGTTGGACTGGTTCCACAATTTCTACTTGATGCAATGTCTGAGCGAAACATAAAGACTGCAGTGAAATTCAAATGACTGTGATTACCTTTGAATTATGTTCATTTATTGTAAAGGTGTCCTCGAAACTGTCCTTATGTTTGCGTCTGTTGCTAAGTCTTACTTCCACTCGACTTTGTGTCTTCTGAATACTGAGCTAATTTACTGACCGTTTATGACCATATTTTACAAGATTTTTCCCACAACGTTTCCTCCAACAAATATTTTTTATTCCCTGCTCATCCCTAAATTGCATATCACTTTACCTGTATTTTAAAATGCAAGATGACATAGTTAATTTAGCAACATAGATAGAAACAAATGACTAAACTTATATAATTTCAAGTCTGTCAAGAAAAGAATGGCAAAAAGAAAGTGTTAAGTTTCTCTATAGTTCTTGACCTCTTGGCTACCTTTGACACGGTCAACCATCTGATTCTGTTATCTGCTCTATCTGGAATGGTCACTGAAGTCGAATAGCTTGATTCATTCTTTTTGAACAAAACGAGTCTTGTGGAAATGGTGATCCCCAAAGATCAGTACTTGGGTCACTACTGTTCTCGGTACAGCATCAAAAAATCCATAGCTGCTTTTTTTCCAAAACCCAGGCATATTTCATTGATAACAACACTTCATGTTTAACTAAATCTAGGCAAAGCTCTCCTCCTTCTGAAATACCCTCATCCACAAACACCACCATTTCACAATTCAACTTTTTGGTGCCTAAGCATATGACTGGCATATGACTAAATGGATGCCTAAATTCTACATTTCTCTGTAACTGCCATGTCCATTGCGGTCTAGTAGAAATGATAATCCCCACAGAACTGTGTTTGTTCCACTAATGTTCTCAATCTATTCAGCCATTACTTGCTGTATCTAAATGTAAGCCTTTACTTTCGAATTGCATGTAATTTGGTGTAATTACCCCAAAATAGAAAAACATCACATTTATTATGGTCATAATCACATACATGTATGCAGGTACGTAATGTTAAAAAACAATCTCTAGATCAGTTTATGGGGCTTTTATTTTCAATCTTTCCCTTCAATGCTCACTGCTTTAATATTTTTTGCTTTTTTGCTCACTGTTTCTCTTTCTAACAATTTTGTGATTTGAATTTAATGACCGAGTTCAAGACTATTATAGAGTTCATGAAGTCATGTGTGGGCTAAATAGCACAGCTCCCAGCATCCTTTCGCTAAAACATCTCCCTGAAGACCTTCTCCTTTTCTTGAAAGCATGGGAAGAATGCAGAACTTAAACTCTGCATCAGAAGAGTGGTGAAAAGCTATGAATATAACTTATTAACAGATCTATGTGTTTGCACACAAAACAGCCAGAGAAACGTGACATATGACAAGCATGGAGGGCAAACACGAATTCTCCTTCAACAAACAGAAGCCAGAGAGCTGGTGTAGAGTAGGAATGTCGTAAAATCTTGTGTTTTTTGGGTGACCTGCCTTTGATACAAACGTCTTAAACTGAAACAGGTAAAAATGTTGTTTACACTACATTTCTGACTATTTGTAGCTCCAAACTATTCAAACTATTCAAAATGTTGACAATCTTTTGGCTCACTTTATAAATTTCTTCGATTATTCTGGTTTGACAGGAACACTCGAGGAAAAAAAGTGCCAAAGGTAAGTTTCCAGCACTTCTTATCGTCACAGGTTCATAGACTTGTTTTCATTGTCTCACAGACTACATGTCCCATGATCCTTTGTGCAGCAATTTTGATTGTGTTCAGCTGTTTCAGGTTTCCCTCAATTAACAATTCTAACTGCCAAATCATTTCACATTATACAAATTAAGAGTAATTTGTACATTGATTCAGAGTAAGGTAGATCAAATTATCTGTCTCTCAATTTCACAGAAAATAGAAAAACGATAAGCGAATAAGGAAGCACTAGACATTTTTAAATTGTGATTTTTAAAGCAACTTGACACCTACGTCAGTTCCCAGCCTCTTCACACGTACAGTCATATATACACGACATAAATAGACTACAAAACAACACTATATCTGAGCTGATGGTTTATGTTTTTGAAGAAGCTCAATTCAGATCTCACGCAAGATAAACTAAAATCATGATTATATTTATGAGTACTCACATTCACAAACGTTCTGATGTTTTTGCCATATTTACAGCACATTTACATATACGTACAATATAATAAGTCTCATTCACATTTTTGTGTACCTGATTAAATCGAGGTTAAATAATATTCCTATCCAATATTTGTTCTAATAGACAACACACACACACACACACACACACACACACNTCTCTCACTCTCTTTCTCTCTCAAATATACATATACTACACACACACACACACACACACACACACACACACACACACACACACACCTAACAGTAACCTTTCCTGGCTTCTCCTTTTCATTAATGATATAAGATACTGATCAAAGACTATGGCAACAATGTCCTTGTCCTTTTTACCACCTACAATAAACCAGCAAACAAGGTATTATTCATGAGAGCGTCCCTGTCTTCAGTAAACTCACTGTAATTCATCACTGGAAAAGTTTCACTTAACTTGTCTCCACTGACATTGAAGTTCCTGCACGGTTCTTTTAGGCAGCAGAGCGAAACGATAATGCTTCATGAGATTTTATACCACACTGTAGAGATTGTAAATGTGCTGTGCATCTTGTCGCGTTTTTGCTACCAACAATGAAACCGGAGTAACAATTGTCCTAAAACTGGCAATACTGTATCTTACTTGATAGATTTGTTCAGTGCTCCTCTTCCAGTTTGATGGTGGCAGGAAAACTTGAAGGAGAAAAACAATAATTCATATTACTAGTTAAGAGCACTTCTTTTCGTTACAGATTCACAATGTCTCAAATACNTTTTTTTTCTTCTGGGAAACATAACGTTAGCAATTCTTCTTTCTAGTGCCGTATACCGACGGACTAAAACAAAATCCAATATCAAAGGTGTATTTTCTAACAAACAATGTCACTTCGCCAATGGTGAAGGGGAGGGAGAAAAAGAAAAGAAAGGCAACTGCCCAGCGAGAGAGACCTGCCCAAAAAAACAAAAAACGAAATTTCCACTGACACTCAGGACAGAATCAGGTATGGCCCAATTTGTATCAATCAGAGACATAAAGAACAGAAAAACCACACAGTTTGGAAAACCACACAGATGCCACGTTCGCAATCAGGGTCATAAAGTCACCCNGGTGAAGGGGAGGGAGAAAAAGAAAAGAAAGGCAACTGCCCAGCGAGAGAGACCTGCCCAAAAAAACAAAAAACGAAATTTCCACTGACACTCAGGACAGAATCAGGTATGGCCCAATTTGTATCAATCAGAGACATAAAGAACAGAAAAACCACACAGTTTGGAAAACCACACAGATGCCACGTTCGCAATCAGGGTCATAAAGTCACCCAACATTCAGGACTTATTAATTATTGATCAGAAATCAATAATCTGCCAAAGAAAATCAGTATGTTTCAANAGGACAGAATCAGGTATGGCCCAATTTGTATCAATCAGAGACATAAAGAACAGAAAAACCACACAGTTTGGAAAACCACACAGATGCCACGTTCGCAATCAGGGTCATAAAGTCACCCAACATTCAGGACTTATTAATTATTGATCAGAAATCAATAATCTGCCAAAGAAAATCAGTATGTTTCAACAAAATCAGCGAACGCTTACAGGTCACCTGACCAGCAGCAGGAAGAGGCTGCAAACGCAACTTGCTCCCTGCTCCGGTAGAGTAGAATCCAAACAGTGGGTAACTTTTACTAGGTAAGTCAACAAATTACGAACAAGTGTCGATCAAATGATCCTCACTAATGAATAAAAGGTTAACCTTACCCAGGAAAAGACCAGCTTCTGACACCAATTGAAAGATTTTAATCTTTCTTGGAGGCTTTGTAATANAGCAGGAAGAGGCTGCAAACGCAACTTGCTCCCTGCTCCGGTAGAGTAGAATCCAAACAGTGGGTAACTTTTACTAGGTAAGTCAACAAATTACGAACAAGTGTCGATCAAATGATCCTCACTAATGAATAAAAGGTTAACCTTACCCAGGAAAAGACCAGCTTCTGACACCAATTGAAAGATTTTAATCTTTCTTGGAGGCTTTGTAATAATTATAAATCAGTCAGGCATTCCATCCTGGCCGAGATTGCAGGTCTCTGTCGAAGGGAGCTGTCCGGAAGCTGGATCCAGGAGTAAGGATTGAGCCGACACCGCGTTAGAGGTTTAACACG
>SOMO01000034.1:92563-105625 GCA_028128575.1 Paedocypris carbunculus | reverse complement strand
TTCATAAAAACATATTTATTAGTTTAATTTGTGCTTGATTATTCTCTCTTCACTTTTACATTTTATGTCTATTCTGTTCATCTTTAATAAATTGGCTTTGATAAATTGACCTATAGAATGTCAATTATAGATAATGATAGTGTGAATGTGTGTGTCTGTGTGTCCTGCTCTGTGATTGGTTGGCCACTAATCCAGGGCGTGTCCTAAGTTGATTGGCTCCAGCTTCTCTTGACCTGGTGACCCTCTTGAATTTGTTATATGAAATAATTGCTTTGAATAATTGCATGACAAATAATTGCATTGAATGTTTCATGATTTATGTTTACTGGAAGCTTCCCTGTGACTTCCCTGTGTTGGTGGCAACACTTACATTCAGCGTCTGAAGTCTCAGGTTCAATTCCCATGGAAAGCGGATGCTGTTTGTTTGGAACTGCGACGTGATTTAAGTGTCTGCTTAATGCATTTAAGAACATGGTAAAAGAAAAATTAGCTGGAAAAACTGTCTGGAAAAGTCAGAAAGTATGTGGCATGAAGTTCAAACTTTTCACGGCTTTAGAAAGGATCCCAGAATGCCAAGACTCAGAAACACAATGTTTCCTCTTAAATAATGATAAACTGTTCACTTATCGCCAACGTTCACCTTTCAGTCACCTCCACAGTTTTCACACATAGACCTTGTTCTTGCAGTTCCTCCTCCAAGTTTGGGAACAATTTAGAATGATATGATTTTTTTAAAGTTTCATTTTAAAGTTGTCCAGTGGTTCATGGTTTGAGTTTAAAGCCATTATGATTGCCATTACTTTGCAAAGTTTGATATGATCCCTACTGGACGTGGCGTTAGAAGGTTTTCAAACCCCTTTCCTAATCCATAAAGTCCAGGGTCGAGAAGTCCAAGTTCAACCAAGGCACATTTGGCTCATTTTACCCAAAGTGTTTTATTTTTGCTTGACGTGGTGGAGATGGCAGGTTGATGTTTACGACGAAGAAACCTCACAGTGGAATCTTTGCCTCCTTGTTCACCGCACAACACATAATATGGACCAGAATACCACCATAATCTTACTCTTTCTGTACATCCCCACTATATTTCACATTTGACCAGAGCCTGAAATCCGCCTAAGCCTTCTTTCTGTTTTTCCCTCTTTTTTCTTCTTCTTCTTTTTACGGAGATTCTGGCGCAGCAAGTCATTTTCATTTGCACGGGTCCTCTTCTCCAGCAAAGAAGCGCCTTTTTAGCTCTTTAAATCAGCGCCTTCGATCATCCCTTATTTTTCTTTCCAAACGGGGACTCATTCCGCCACTGAATCAGTGTTAGCGATGCACCATTAAAGTCTCCTAGTTGTAAAGCATCTCATCCGGCTGTCTGTTATTCCGCATCCTGACGCTGCCAATTGAATACTGAGCATCTCTGATTTGGAATTCCGAGTGGAGGCTGCGAGCGCTAACTATCGTAACGAAACCGCAGGCACTTACTTGTGCAAAAACCAAACTGCGCTACAGTAGCAACTAATTAAAACATCCACCCACACGTATTCAGAGTAACATTTTACTCCTCGGCATTCAGACGCAGAGCGATTAAATACATGTGCTTTTGCTCGTAAAACGGGCAAAAAAAAAAGGCTTCACATTCTTGAATGACCGTAGTTCTTCCTCCACGTGACTGAAATACATCAAGGCAGTTACGCTAATCCCATCAGCCCTTTTATTGTGTTGGCAGAGGGGGAAAAGCACATTGTCTCAGGTGTGTTTTGTGGCCGGTAATCTTTCTTTGTGCTGACTGGCAGGAGATAATGTGGCCGAGAGACTTCCCGTCGCAGTGCAGGTTATTATCCTCCGTTGTATAATACGGATACTCAAGTACATAAATAAGATCACGTCAACCTCATTATTCACAAGCCACCCAGGTTCGCGGGTTCTAAATAATACGTCTCGGATGAAATAAAGATGGAGTGAAGATTCCGAGCGGGGCCCGAATTTACCGCCGTGTTTCTTCTTGTTCCGCAGCCCGGAAGCTGAGGAAGATTGGACAAATGAAGGGTCCAGACGACATGGCCCCCATGCAAGGCCCGGCGGAGATGGTCCAGTGCCTGTCACCCAAGCCCAGTCTGACGTTCCACTCGCAGCTGATCTTCCTGAACATCCTGGAGGCCATCGAGCCCGAGGTGGTGAACGCCGGCCACGACCACGCTCAGCCCGACTCGGCGGCCGCGCTCCTCACCAGTCTTAATGAGCTGGGAGAGCGGCAGCTTGTCAAGGTGGTGAAGTGGGCCAAAGGACTTCCAGGTAACTCCTGAAGGCCAACTTCTCACACGCCTTGCCTTGTTGTCGATTCCAGCCGAGAGGATTTCCATTTATTCTTCCTCGGTGATTTAATGACGGTTTGTATTTACAATTCAGGAGCCGGAGAGTAGGTGTTTTGTGATGTACTTCTCCCTAATGGCTTTGATGAACAGCTATTTGAAAAGCAAAGGCAGACATCAGTCGTATGTAAAGCGCGACGGAGGCAACCATCAAATGCTGGATGAGAAACAACACGGGAGCGAGGGGAAGCGGAGAAAGTGGCGCGGCGCTTTTTTTGTGGCGTGTGTGTGTGTGTGTGTGTGTGACAGTGCGTGATGGGTTGAAGGAATCAGGTTTATGTGATTGGTTGCAGTTCTCCAGTGTCTTGATATTGATAGCATTAATAAAACCGTAAGGCCTGGCATGTTAATCTTCATCGAAGCCAGTGATGGATATGTTCTGGGGAAAGAGAGTTCAAGTTTCAGCTCGCAACATTCGCCGTGTCTCTCGCAGCCGTGTTTTTGTTCGAACCGAGCCAGTGCTGTGAAAATCCTCGCATCAGATCAGATTTCTTTCTTCTCGACGTTTCCTTTTTGATGTCAAGTAAAGTCTGAATTATATCGTGAGCTGGCAAAGCCGCAATAGAGTCATAAATGAGGGGAAAAAAAATAGCACCCAGGCAGCTGACAAGGTGCGAGATATACGGTACGGCAGCAAACACAAACCACAAACATCTCCCCTCGCTTCTTGTCTTTCAGGTTTCCGTAATCTGCATGTGGACGATCAAATGACGGTCATACAGCATACCTGGATGGGAGTGATGGTCTTTGCTCTGGGCTGGAGGTCTTACAAGAACGCCAACGCGCGGATGCTGTACTTCGCCCCGGACCTCGTCTTCAATGAGTCAGTCTCCATCTCTTTCACATCTGCCTGACTCTTATTTGCCTGTTTCCGTACCGCCCGGCTCTCATCATGCTGGCCATTGTTGCCTTTCTATCTCCCACTCTATTTTCCTCTTCTGTCCATTTGTTCGTTTCGTAAATGTACTAATCCGTCTTTCCTCACACTCATTTTTCTTTCATGACTCCTCGGCAGCCCTCACTCTCTCTCTCTCTCTCTCTCTCTATCATACTCTCTCTATCTCACTGTCGGGCAGGTACATATCTTGCACTTCATGCACACAATAACCGTCGAGTCCTGGATGCTTCCCAAATTCATTTATAATTTACTGCTGGCTTATTATGGTGTGGAGGATCTTTGTCACAAACACAATCCCAGGAGAGATTGGATTTTCTAGGGGTTCGTATGCTCTCAATGGCCCTTTTTCAGTGATATCAGAAATGGATGGTTTTTCTTCTAAACGCATCTCACCTATATTCCCTATCACTCCCTCTGATGGGAATTGTGCTCGGTGATGGATCAGGTCTCGCGCCATCGTGTCGTTGCCTTAATGAGCCAGAATAAAGTTTCTGTGATTGGCCGGAATTTCCATGTGCCTGTTATTCTCAGGCTGTCTATTAATCTGCCTCTTCTCCGTCAGTCGTAGGATGCACATCTCCAGCATGTACGAGCACTGTGTCCAGATGAAGCACCTCTCGCAGGAGTTTGTTCTGCTGCAGGTCACACAGGAAGAGTTCCTCTGTATGAAGGCGCTCCTCCTTTTCAGCATCAGTGAGTCTCTGTTCAAAGCCTTTTGTCTGCTTGAATATTACAGCACTAGAAATGAAAATTACCTGTGTCTCCTGTTAACTTTTGTTAATATAATCTACACCGTATAAGAATTCCAAAGGACAGCAAATAAAATTGCAATATTTTTTAACCTATTTAAACAATGTTTTCTGCAGTTACTATACTTTGTCCATGTGGAACTTGGCTTTCTTAAATTTAACGTGGTTTCCTTCATTTATCTCCATCAGTTTCACTCTGTCTTCTCTCACAGACGCGATTTTGGCTGGATATGTAAACAGCAAGTGTGTTTTAAATCAGAAAACAATTGAATTTATAACTAAAGTCTTTGCAAGAATAAAGCAATATTGTAACAAAAACCATTTTAATTATATGTTAATTTTTAATTATACAATATATATATATATATATATAAATATTAAAATAAATACATATAAAGTGTTATAATAAAGATACAATTTAATTTAAAACATGATTTTATAAATAATACATTTTTTATAAATAATAATAATAATTAAAACATAAAATTACGGATATATTTATAATACAGCATATCTAAAAGCCATATTATAATAAACATATTTTAATTATGTAAAATATTGTATTAATATTCAGAAAAAATTGTACAAATAAAAACTTGTAACGCACTCTGTGATTACCAAGACAAAAAACAAGATACAATTCATACAAATTTTATACAAATAGAACCTAAAATCCTAATGAACCAAGAGTCTGTTTGCAAAGTCTCTTCAGTGGTTCTTTATAAGTTATATGCATCATTTCATGAACAAATTCTTGAGATATCGCATTTATTATGTTTTAATGGATACCTACTTCTCCCCTGATTCCCGCAGTTCCAGTGGAGGGCCTGAAGAATCAGAAGTATTTCGATGAGCTGCGTGTGACGTATATAAACGAACTCGATCGCCTAATCAACTATGGCAGGAAAAGCAACTGTGCCATGCGCTTCCAGCAGCTGACCCGACTGATGGACTCCCTGCAGCCGGTCAGTAGCCCTCCAATACATCACCTGTCTGTCTGTTCGCTGCAAAGGTGTTGTATTAAACACTTTTACACACATAATTAAAGCCCAATTCACTGGATAGTCTGGCTCTTTTCGCAGATGCTAGAGTTTTTTGCCGCTCGGAAATCTGCATCTGTCATTATCCCGTCCAACCATCCGTTAAATGGCCTGAAATAGTACCGTGATTTGATTATTATTTAAATGGAGTCACTGTTATTCTTTAGCGCCAACACTCACGGTTAAATTAAACACATTATAGTTGTGATTTGTTCGGAAAGGTCAGCACTATTTAGCTGAATATTTACTTCCGAGGATAACGGGGAGTTAATGGCTGTTTTACAAAAGAAAATGTGAGTTTTGTTGATTACGACATTTGTGCATTAAGCAGGCCATTTTTAATAACATACGTTATAGTCTCAACGAGAATTGAAATCCGAGCTCAAGGAATCTGAAACATTTCCAGTATCTCAAAATATAATTCAATTCCCAAGATAATGTGAATAATAGAGCTGAAGAATTTCAGATTTCAGAGAACACGGAGAACACCATCAGCTGATTTCCATTGGGTTTTTTTTTCTTATCAACTATTATTGTAATTGTGTTGGCTGAGCCTTTTGTTTGTTTTTTTGTTTATCCGTTTGAATGTCTCTTTCTCTCTGTCACGCAGATTGTTCAGAAGTTGCACCAGTTCACCTTTGATCTCTTTGTCCAAGCTCGGTCGCTACCCACAAAGGTCAGCTTTCCCGAAATGATTGCAGAAATAGTCTCGGTCCAGGTGCCAAAGATTCTCGCCGGCCTGGCTAAGCCAATCCTGTTTCACAAGTGACATGACTACGCCCCTAAACCACCGATCCATACCAACCCCGCCCAGGCAATATGAGCCAATCAGTTCGGCCTGATCCAGTTTGATCCAGCCTAAGCCAGCCTTCGATGCTTTTTAATCGGGACTCGAAATGAGCGACAAGACAGAACGGAACTGAATTTTTTATTTTTTGCATTTTTCACCCCCCCTCTCCTCCTTTTTTCTGCCTTTCAAACTCCTCCTTTCTCTACTTTTGAAAAATGGCCCTGGAAAGTAGCGGGACCATTACATCATTACAGTTGTCGATCTTCTTCTCGGAGATCATTTTAGCTCATTTTCTCAAACTGACAGCATGGTGTGAAGCAGGTTTTGTTCTTTCTTTCGACCAGCATTTATCCTTCAAGAGTTACAGCGTGTTGCCTGGTGGACAGGTTGGGGGAAAAAAAAAAAAAAAATCACACTGAAGTTTTATCTGAGCCCTTAATCAGCTTCGGGGGAAAAAAATAAATAAAAAAGGACATTATGCAGATCACCATTGGATACACCAGCCTGTGACCTGTTTCTATGCATCACGTCTGCTTGGGATAAAAAGGCTTCACTTATTGCTCGGGACTTAAGAGATTAGAAGCAGACAGAGCAACGTATCATAACCGTGGACTCTTTGCTTCAGACTTACTATTGTCAAGTAGAAAAAACGACTACTAAACACAATAGCAATGAAAGAGCATGTTCACTACAGCTCGACGGTGATGCCCGCCATGAGTCTCTTTTTTTATTATTTTATTGACGAAACAAGCACTTCATTCATATTTTTTTACGGCAGAGGCTCTTTCTAAAAAGCTGTTCAAAGGCGCTCATTCATTTGGTACGTTCTGGAAATTTGTGAAACAGATTTGTGTTGTCACTTTGAGAATGTGTGGTTTCCTAAATACGCCTTTGCTATTGGGAATGAAAAGATTTGCGAGTCGCCTCGGAGACAGTGAACTTTTGTTAAGGCTAAGGGCTTGTTTATTTTTAAACTGTCAGTTGCCTTGTTTTCCACGGACCTGCTATTTAAGTACACATTTTCGAGACTAAAAAGTCGACGAATTTCAAATCTGTACATAGAATATGATGGTCAGCGCTGAGTATGTTCAAACTCTATATATAAATATATGCATGCGGTCTTCATATCCATCACGACGAAAACAAACGAATTGCATGCTAAAGCCCTGGATATTCTGACAAAACCAAACTGCATTTCCAGTAAGCTGAATGGATATTGTTCGGAAATCGGAGCGTTTCCCATAAGACTCTTATGAAGTTACTCTCTCTCTGTCTACTCTCTCGTTCTCTCACCATCCTTAATGGAAGAATTGGCAAGTGATGTTCTTGTGTATATACATGTGTACAAGTTAAGCGTGGTTCCTTTCGACCTTTCTATGTGCAAATGTATGTAGTCAGTATTTCTACAGTACTGTACCGTTTCCTGTCTTTCCTTTAAAGCAAGTGCCACAGAGGGGTTTGTATTTCTCCGCGCCAGCAATAAGTAACCGCAAACTTAACACGCGCAAACTAACAAGAGCTTTTAGAACACCAAAACACGCAGAGAAAATGGTGAATAGCTTTACACGGAAGCCCGACACGAGGGGAGAGTGCTACGCGTTTGACGCTAATGCTAATACTTCATCAGCAAACTTTTCACCAACCGTCCCACTAGGGTTGCCACTCGTCCCTTGAAATACGGAATCCTCCTGTATTTCAGATTGTAATTGCGTGTCCCGTATTTTTCATTGTCTCATGTAAATCCCTCACGCATTTTATGAAGATGCTCCTTTTCTACTTTTGATTGGGTAACACTTGACGTCATCGTTACTTTGATCGGTCTTTAGTTGGTGCCAAAAAGATTTGTGTGGACAGGTTAATTATCACCAAATTAATTAATCATAGCTAAATAGTGGTAAAAATGTCATTACTAGTAGTTAATCTACTAGTTAATTAAAAGATATGTATTTAATATTAATGGAGTAAAACCATGTCTACAACTGAAATCACAGTGAAATGAGTGGCTAAAATCAAACTTTATCCCATTTGGTCTGGTTTTCAGTGTCACAATTTTTACATTGCGATCTCTGTTGCCACGCCCACCCAAATCGCCCCGCCCCCTGCAGTATGCGTCCCTTATTTTTGGGTGTTAAAAGTGGCAACCCTACGTCCCACGCCGTCGACAGTGGTGCTAACCCTCTCCACTTTGCAGCCAAACGCGCTTTGAATTCAACTAAAAGGCGTTTGCTTCGAATAAAGCGCTCTCCGTTTTCCTGTCAGGAGTTGAACATCTTCACTCTCCTTCCTCGCGCTCCGCGGCTCCTTTTTTCCCGCTCGTTTCTAAATGATTGAATAATGCCTGCAGTGTTATGTATGTAGATTACGCTTTAAAGAGCCCGCGCGTAGACGGTGTCAGACCCGCTGTGACCCGGGGTGTCCTCTCAGCAAGCGAAGAAGTTTCCCGCCAAGTTAAAACGCCGAGATGTGGTGAAACCGCCGCGAGCTCTTGTCGCCGCGCGGCTTGTTGACGGTTTAAATGCGCGAGGCAGAGAACCGGCTGTCTCTCCGCTGACAGCACCAAACGCCGCGCAATTACGCGCAGGTGTTTACCCATTTACACGGCCCAAAAGCACTCATTAGAATTCGCAGAACTCCGAACTGCACTTTTACCCTGCCAACGTCGTGAGGGGAGGAAAAGCGAGCGTGTGTAGCGCTTGAGGACAAAGCCAAACGCGTCGAGCCCTTAATTAGACCAGCTACTCCAAGTGGGAAGACTCACACGTGCTTTTGAGGAGGTGCATGCAAGCACTGGGCACCAGCTCCTACCTGTCTTTGGGGTGGAGATGATGTCCCTCACCGTCTCACACTCGTCCGTTTACAGTGGAACGTTTGCGATGTGTAACACCTCGTTTGGCTGGCGTCACGCTCACGGACCGACTTGTGCTTGGATGGTCCGTACGCTGATTTACATTGTGACTTTCTTAACACTTCTCTTATGAGCTATGATGTAGAACTTTGTGTGTGTTGGTTTTCAATTAAAGTCTTAAATGGTTTCAGATCTCCGCTTTAAGATTTACTGTTACTGTGTGCAGTGTGGTCAGCCAATAACAGAAACATATGTGTATGTTTATATGCTCTCTTGTAAATCTGTTCGCGGGCTTTGCTTAATCACCCTTAGAGATACAAACACCTTCCTTTTTTTTCCCGAGAAAATTTTTAATGAAAAGGGATAAAAGAAAGCAATAAGGACATTTTCAGAGCCATTTGCGAAATTCTGAATTCGGGATGTTTTCGGAACTTGGGAGGACGATGGGTTTTTTTCTGATCACACACACACACACACACTGGGGGGAAAAAACGAGAGTCTGTGTCACCAGGGCGCTTCCTGCGATTCTGAAGTTTTCGTGCTAAAACGAGAAAACAACTTTCCACACAATTCCCAGCTGATTTTACTTTTTCAGCAAATTGACTAATTTGTTTTTAATAGGACGATGTTTTGCCGCATCTTTTTAACATGAGTTTAGATTGTAAAAAAAAAAAAAACAGATTAGCTAGCTTTACAGAAAACATTTGTTTACACACGCAAAGTGCGCTAGTGATGACACATGGATGGGTGTAAAACTAGCAGAGAGAGCCGATCTACGTCCCGAATTCACACTCAAATCCGATGTGCAAAACGATTTGGTTTTTAAAAACTCTTTGCTGGCCGATTACACGACTAATCATTAGCAAATGCTTTTTTACAGCTTTTTTCTCTGGTGTGAATAATTCCTGTATTTTCCTGGCGATTCGGGATAGTCTCCGGCCTTCCATATGCATATGGACACGCCGGACAGTTTGAGCTTTATATGAACCGTAGAGGACATTCTGGCTTCTTAACTGATGTTTGTTACTTAAATCTTTGTAACTTTTTAGCCTTTTTTTACAGCACTTGTGTGTGAACGGGAGGGTGCGCGCGCGTGTGTGTGCATGCACGCTTTTTGCAAAATTTTTAGTACTGCTATGTAGTGTTGTATCGTCAGTTGTTGACTGACTTTCTTTCGAGCAGTTTGCAAACTGATTTCTACTCACTCTTGTGCTCTGATTCCTGTTGTGTAGAGCTTGTGTAAGTCTGGGGTCTCTGTGTTTGACTGCTTTCGTTTAAATAATAAAATAAACCTCTTCAAAATCAGCCTTTTCTCTGCAGCATTTCTAAGCTCTTCCCGCGACGCCCCGGGTTTCATCGGCATAAACTATATGATGTGAAAACGAGCGGTTACGGAAAGCCTGGCTGCGGAGGAGCCAGACGTCGGCCATGTTTCTGTACACCACGATTGTTTCTGTCGGCTATTGACCGATTCACATCTGCTTTCGTTTAAATGGATTCCAGAGGACTGTTTTCATGTCGATCACTTATTATTCAGAGACTTTTATTCTATAGATTTGGTTTTATAACCAGACTTTTGAGCTTTTGTTTGCACACATCTCAGCCAAAATTACAAGTCTGTAGTTATTTTTATTGTTCTACTTTTTATTGTTTGGGCAGGGCATTAAAACATTCAACCGGGATTAAGAAACTAGATATTAAGATCTTAAATTGCATCTAAAATACACACACACACACACACACACTGTGAGTAAACATTTTGGGGAACTTTCTACTACACAGACCCCCCCCCCCCCCTCCTCCCCCGAATCCTTTCTTTTCATTTCCACAGTGACAATATAATAAGTCTAAAGTCTTAAGCGTGTTATTTTAAGACTCCCACCGACCGCATGAAATCGATTTCATACTTCTCCATCACATCCATCCGTCCTCTACACCGCCGATTCAAAAGCAGATTCACCATGGACCGAATGAAAGTCTCTTGTTTAGGTCAAAACTTGTGGCTAAAATGGCTGTAACAGTCTTGAAGTCAGAAGAGGACAAGTCCAAAAACAAAAAAGAAAAAAAAAAACATCTCACTGAATCATCATCTGGTGGAACGGCCAGAATGGTTCCTCGAACTTTCTGGCTTCTCGGGAAAAATCCAACAGGTGTGTCCGAGCAGATGAAAGAAAAACCCGTTTGCAATTACTGTAACTTTTAGAAGCAGCACCTAGGTCATTCATCTCCTTCCAGTGACTAATAACCCAGATAATAACATAATTAATACAACCGTGTTCAGCTTCTGCGCATTTAAACGCCGATTAGTGTCGATTCTCGATATTGTATAATACATTCAGGGTGTATCTATAGTGTGTGGAGTGAGAATGTAAACGTTTCTAAACCACACGCCACGTAGGTCAGAGAATAAGCCGCGAGAAGACCACGAGGAGACGTCTGTTTGAGATCGAGACGGATGAGACGTTTGAAAGAGCAGATGAAAAAAAAAAAAAAAGGACGTCTGCTTTTCCACGTTTTGCGATCGCTGTATCAATCAAAGACTTGGTTTTACAACTAACTAGAAAAGTGGAGAGGCTGGAGCCAAACCACACAAACCGTATCCGTTCACGTTCATTCAGTAAAACAAACCTGTGGTTTGGGACTGGTACCGTAACTCTGCCAGTAACGCTAATAATTTATCTCCCAATAACATGTCCAGACAGCGACGCAGGCAGCGCGGACACACACACGGCGGCTCCCCTGTTGTCTTCTAATTGCTCCGACAATTGTGACAGGAAGGAACTTCTTATTTCAGACCCTGTGAGACAAAGAAGAGAAACCAATGTGCAAAACACAGATCTCTATTATGATACCAGTATGAAAAAGATGCGGCGTACCTCGTCTCTAGATGCTGCAGGGGACGCGGGAGAGTTTGTGCACGTGCTGCGTGAACAAAACATCAACAAAACATGATCGTTAAAGAGGATGTTTGCATTTATCACAACATCTTACTTTCACAACTACTGCACTTTCCCCTGGAATCAAACCAGTGTCTTTTCGCGGTTGCCAGAACCAGCTCTAGTAAGCTTTTTTAAGCAGGCGTTGCAGTCTTCTCACAGAATGGCATCACACTACTAAACTGATTTATAAACTTTGTGAAAGTAAAACACAAAGTTGTCTAAAATGAACAAATCTTGAAATAATTTTAATACAATTTTAACGTGTCATCTCAGAGAACGATTCCTTCCTTCTGCGTTGACATGGCTCATGCACATATACTACAGTACCGAGTACGGAAACTGTTGTTCTGATGAAACGGGTTAGGGTTAGGGTTAGGGCTCTTCGGCCCAATTAAGTAGAATTCTGGTCCAAATAAGTGAATAATATTAGGCTCATGTAAACTTGTCCAGGACTTTTTCCAAATAAGAGTCCGAGGCTCAAAAATCCGGAATCGACTGTAACTTGGTATGCAACTTATTTCCGTTTTCTATTTTGATTTTCTAACCACTCCGTCAAGCTCTGGAAATGTCATTTAAGCATCATTAAAGCATTCCAGGCGACTCAGGGTTCAAATCTCGTTTTAAGATTTAAACTCATCCCTCAGAGCTACTTTATGCATTTAGAACCCTTGAAATACAGCAAATGGATCACTTTTATGTTTGGAGATTTATGCGGCTACTTTGGAGCTTGACAGTCATGCTATGGAAAGAGTTGCATGGAGATTCTTCAAAATCCCTCTTTCCTGTGCCGCAAAGAAAACAGCACGAGGCTTCCTAATGGTGTGTGGGGCGAAGGCGTCGCTCTCGGAATGGCGCGACGGTATTCCCGGGAACACCTGAGCTCGGCCGCCGGTTCGACTCCACGGCATCGGCTCCGCATTGGTCAAACATTTCATCTTCTGGTCCTCTCGCTCCACCGGGATCCGCTCTAACATTGTGAAAGGCCTTGAACTTGAACTACCCGGCTGTGTGCTCGTGCTTGGACGGCGGCCAAGATCGGTGAAGGGAATCCTCCTCAATCCCAACAGGCAGCCATACATGACAAGCGGCCCGTCTCATGATTCATCATTCCGAATTTGAGGGGATATATCAACACATGGTGATTTTAGGCCACGCACACCCTTCCGACAAATCCTGATCCCCAGCCAGTGGCTCGCTACTGACTGCAAAACTACTGACAAATGAAATACTTAGGAAAACAAGCCTGATCAGATTACAGTAATTATAAAATCCTGCTGTCTCTTCTCAGCTTGAAGTTCCAAACTTGGATCCCAAATGTGGAAATGTTGCAGTTTGGAGGTCTGACTCATGTTGTGAACTTAATCACACGTACATGCACTGACATCTGCACTGAATCACTCAGGAGTGAGTGCGTGTGTGTGTGTGTGTGTGTGTGTGTGTG
>SOMO01000034.1:43593-55260 GCA_028128575.1 Paedocypris carbunculus | reverse complement strand
AAAAACAAAAATGTAACCATTTCCTACAAATTAGCTACAAAAAAGCATTTGCCTTTCCAAATCAGAAATCTTTTTCTATTTCTATTAAAATGTTTCTATTTTTCACCAAAATGATACATGTATTGTGATGATTTTCGAAGCAAAGTGGCATTTAGTGATACAGTTTCACTCTATATTGAGGGTAAAAGCACACTGTAATGTTTAACTGTTAGCAAGACTAATATTAATTAGAGAGGTGGTTTACTCCGAGAGATTGGCTTTTTTTATAGGCAGTACAAAGGACAATGGGACGCTGTGTGGATCTAATCTGGCGCAAGGAGGTAAATGTCATGCACCGCTTGCTTTTATTGGTGGTTCTGCTGCAATCTGCCCTTTTCCGTTCCTAGGGTCCATTGTTTAAAGAGGAGCTTTTAATGCAGGGCAGCAGATGGGCCTTGAAACAAGTGTGGATAAAGGCATGTTTACCAGTGTGTGTGTGTGTGTGTGCGTGCGGCACAGGTGAGGGAATTGGACACTCCTTGATCCTTGTGAAGGAGACGAATAAAGCTTTTATTAAGCATATGCCACTGTCCGCAGGTTATTGCCTGACAAGAAGAGGATATGAGCAGATATGTGCAGTGATTTACACACACATTTAACGGGAGGTGAAGCTTTTCCTGGATCATTACTTTATTATACCATCGGAATAAGAGCACTTTTATGACACTGAGAATTGCTCTGACATATTGGAAAATAGTTTGTAGATAAATATGTAAAGGGTAAAAGAATTTATTTGGGCTGGATGATCTTTGAAGATTTCCTCATCTCAATATTGTCTCATTTTTACAATGAAGACCTTTTTATTTGCCTTGTTCTAAAACACTTCTAATTTTTGTTAAATTAAAAAAAAAATAATAAAAAAAAATTTAAATAAAAAAACACACAAAAAAAATGTATAAACTGGAGAACGATTTCAATGAACACAGCTGGAGGAAATCTTCAAAAAACATTATTTAACAAACACAAAAATTACAATATTAAAATTACATTCTTTTGTCTAATCTCTAAAGTAATCTATAATTGCAATAAACAGACACTATTTGCATTAGATAAGAGATAAGATGGGCGTGTACATCCGCGCTGAAATATCAATGTAGAAATCATCATAGCTTGTGTGACAAAGACCAGCTCGCAACCCAACTGTGAGGAGAGATTAACGGTGATGTTTTTTGTAATTGCGCGATTGGAGTTTTACTCACTCACACACACACACACACACACGTTTTTCCGTTTCTTTACTTTAATATTGCTGTTGTGTTACGTGAGCCCAGAGCAGCTGTGAACATGAGGGGAGCTTCTGCAGGGAGTGTGTGTTATTTTCTCCTGGCTGCGTGTCGTGTGTGTTTTCAAGCAGCTGGTTCTCTGTCAACAATGGCTGGATCAGCGTGTACACGCCGCTCGTCCACTTCACTTCCTGCAATTAAACCTCAAGGCCAAATTCAGTTCCTCTGCTACTGTATCAGCAGCTCTGCCTTTTAGTTCAGGTAATGCTTATTTATAATATCACAAAATAAAATGTGACACGAGTACTTACTAGCAACACTCCTTCAGTTAAATGTAGCACCGACGGTGACGGAGCAGGACTTTAGCAGACATCGGCTAGAAAACTCTAATGAAACCTTTCGACAACAGTAGTTCCTCCGGACTTTGTCTGGGTTCCTTCTGTCTTACTCAGTCTTCACAGTCCATGTGCAATGATACAATTTGTCTGGCTTGTTCCTTTATGTTGTGTATAAAATATAAATGCATTTAAATAGACCCATCTAATTTAGGGGGCGTTTACAGGGTCATTACACACTTTAATGTACTGTACTTTACTGTATTTTGAGCAAAGCAAAAACTGAACACTTTACAGGGCTGCTGTTAGATCGTGGAAAGCGCTTCATTTTCTCTTCAAATTGTAAAACATACAAATTGTTAAAAAAGAACCAGGTGACCTAAACTTTGAAAACCAAAACTAGAAAGGTCACAACAGACCTAGAACTTCATTTGAAAGTAAATATTGAGCATCCAAAAGTAAATTCAATGCTTTTTAGAAGAAAATGTGAAGAAACATGGAGAACCCAGAAAACATGGTACCTCAATTCAAACAAGTTGGCCTTTGACTTTTTCGGTCGATTGAAATCATCAATCCCAACAGCCAAACGCAGAGATGACGAAGCTGTAAAGAAAATGACACAAAACAGATGTGTTAATGGCTAGTTAGAAGAAAAAAAAAAAACAATGGAAGATGGACAAATCCAAAGGTCAAAGACCACAGGAGCAGGGGAATAATAAATGTTCTTCTGTTGGTTGGTTTGAATAACTTATTTTTAGTATTAATGTCTTGAAGCAATATTAAACAGAGAATCCAAGTGATCTGTCATTCTGAAGCTGGTTCCTGGAGTTGCGAATGATGGACAGCAGCATTTGTTCATGTTTAGAGCAACGTGGGAGAACTATCGGACATTTTGCTCTCTTTATTCTGTTCCTCATCTCTGAGCGAATCTCACGATGAAGGAATGTTTCCTGGAATTAAACACGGAGATACCACAGACACATTCCCCACTGACATTTCAACGTGACATTTGAGATTCAGTCTCTGGTTGAGGGAGAGCTGGAGTTTCAGAAGACGCTGTCAGAATATTTGCAGGAGAGAAGTCTCGTCAGCGCGGATAACCTTTACCATGTGATCGACAGAACCCGATCTTCTCGTGTCACACAGGTCACACGATATCTGGAATATTCTCTGTAAATATGCATCTGACAAAATGCCAGAAAAACGTGAAGAAAAATACATTTTATGGATTTAATATTAACTTAATACACTAGAAAAGTCAACCATTGTAAAAAGTGTAAGACCTCAACAATTCAGTGTTGAGCCAAAGCAACAGAACCGCTTGTTCGTTTGTGTCCATCCAGATTAAGTCAAAAAAATCTAAATTATTAGAAAATCAGTCATACAAAACCACTTTGAAATTCACTAATTCTCCAAAAACACAAATAAATGCTGTTATTTAAAAGCACATACAAAAGCAGTTTTGTTTTCCTAGCCACTGTCTCAATCTAGCTTGCTCTTCTGGTCATAGACCATAGTCTGAATTGAAGGTCTGGAACTAAGCGCTAAATAAACAAACTTGAACGTATTACTGTATTAATGTCTCAGGGACATGAAGCGCAGATGACAGATCCCAATGCAGCACTTCAGCTGTCATGGATAATTATCTGTAATTGTATAATTTTTATAGTTTACTTTAAAACACATTTTCCAAGCTTTTGCAGCACATTCATATTTCTAACGTTGATCATTTTGACATAGTATATTTGCATACACGACACAACATTTGACAGCAATGACAGCGAGATTTTTCCATGGGTTTAAAAAGGGGCGTGACCAAAGTCTTTGAGAAACACTGCCTAACATAAATACTCTTCTTCACCTGGACAGAAGTCAGCCGCATGAAGGATTAGCATCCTGCTAACAGCAGCGTCAGCAACCTTAACGAATGAAGTGACACGTTTTTACATTTAAACGAATTAACCATTCCCTAACACAGCTACTGATGCTCTTCTGCACGCATTTAGTTTGATGGGTGTTAAATATTAAAGCTCACCTGTTGCACACGTTGTGAAGTTTCCTTTTGTCTAGATTCTGACCAAGTCCAAGTTGTGAGTTTTCACCACAGCCGCCTGCTGGGCATTTGCCAAACTCATTTTGTCGAGTTTACATAAAACACTGTAGCATTGTTTCAGTAACATGATTTTATGTTGTTCAAACAATATAACACATTTATTTCGCTGAAGTTGCACTGTATATGTAAAGATCCAGTCTATGGATCGGTATGAGGATGCTGGCGACACCTGAGCCGAACGGGCTCGGCCTGCTGGAGGAAATGGCTCACCCAGCATCTGCTGTCATTGTGGTGTATGGGCAGCACTCCCTGACGCCCACAGTCTCATTAAGCCTAAATTCATCAGAGTCCGACCTTTGTGTCTCTGGCCCGGGCTGCGGCGCTTCCCTCCATTTGCAGAATCATATTAATGCCCGTGTGGGAGCTCGACTCCTGCGGATGAAAAGACTGAAGCAATTAATTCAACCCGGGCTCTGTTTTTGCCTCCTTTCTGCACAGAATCGACAAGTGCAACGAGATGCCTCTTATTAACCCCATTAAACCGGCTAATAAGGAATATCATATACAAATCACAATTATGAGGGAATGCAAATGACGGCGGCTAACGAGCTGCACGTCAGCGTCACAAACCTTCAGCATTCAGAACTGGCCGCGTAATTACACGTACACGTGCATTCCGCGAGGGTTTGACATTCAACCGGTTCTTATTTGGATAAAAAAAAAGAAACAGAAATGCATTAATAGTCATAATAGTGTGGCAGTTGTGGTCCAGCGCTTAAGAGTTAGACCTGCCAACCATGACGCCACAGATCCCCACAGACCCCCGACATGGCTTGTGTATGGCCCGTGCGTGCGTGTAACTCGTAACGCCGGCCCGTATTCTCCACGGGAATGCGCCAAAGTAAAAAGACAGAGGATGGGAAGCTCACAAATATCTTTAATGGGCAGTGTTGGTTCCTGTCCGTGAAACCCGTTGGAGAGTGTTGCAAAACAAATGAATAAAAAAAGGAAAACAAAGATTGGACCAAACGGCGTCGGAGCTACATGCTCGTCTCCTCGTTCTTGGTCTGACGTCACCCGCCTTAGTTAACATCATCACGTCACTGCGGCCAGTCTGAAAGGTATATTACCGTTCAGGTGTTCTAAAATGATATCCTACACATGAGGATTTCCTACATCGCTCTATGCGCATGCGCGCTATGCTAAGAATTAATGACGGTAATTCTTTTAATATCGTTTAAGCGATTACATTTATGCATATTTGAATATGTATGTTATTGTATTTATTTTATAACAATTAAGATAGAACGCTAGGTTTCCTGACTTCACATTAAGCGAGCACGTCTAACTACTTGCGTTCGTCAGCTTTTATACGCGTGTTTTTCTAGATAAAATTCTGAATATGGAAACTCTCAGGGTTTCTGAGCAGGAATTATCTTTACAGTCAAGCAACGTTCGTTAAAAATGTTTAAACTTCACCAAACTGTATTCTTTATATTCTTCATTTTATTTAGTATGATTGTATATTTACCACTGTTACATTCTAAGATATAGGATATAAGATATAACTTTCTCTTTTTACTTCCCGATGTGGCCATAACATGACGCAATTGTATATCGCGCGTGCGCAAAGCGCAATGTAGGAAATCTTCATGTGTAGGACAGAATTTTAGAACACCGGCCGTTACAAACTTCACTGGACACACTGCACTTCACAGCCAGCGCTCCGCTTTCAGCACCGTGGACAGCGGCCGCACGAGCTCATGTCGGCAGGCGGAGCTGGCACGCGCTTCACTGACTATATGATGATTCCGTTTGAATGCGACCAGTAGACGCAACGCAACATTCCAAACCAACATTATTCAGCAATTCGAGAGAGCGTTGTTGAGAGGCTTTGGTTGGTCTATGGTCGTTAACGATTGAAACTGTTGGATTGCTTACTAATAAATGGCTTATTAGTAACGCAGGACATTAAAGGATCATTCCTAATAAATGCGCTCGGAACTTCTTGTCTGGAGTGCCGGGGAGGGGCGCGCGCAGGGCGAGCAGCTGTATGCAAATGAGATGCAACAAGCACGCGCCGCGTATGTGGCCCATTAAAATGCCATCAAAGTGCATTGTCCTGGTCGGACCGGCACAAACAAGCACACACACGTTAGTGTTTGCTTTCTAAACCTATAAAAGTGTCGGGGACAATGCGGTGAAGAAGAGTGGCTGGTCGCGCCTTACGCGAGAAAAAAACATGCGGCGACGTGAAAGTCGGTTTGGCGTGTTCAACTGGTGAAACGTTTAAGGAACTGGATCGGCACGCGCACAAACAGAGCTGAATAGCCGCGGCAATTATTTGACTCCACACAGCAGCTTTATGCTAATGAAGGGGACAAAAGCTGAAAGCAAAGCCGTGCAGGACTTTGTCCAATCAATGAGCCGCACCGAATAACACAGCTTCCGGGTTGCTTTTCAGCTTCAACATGCACTCATCGCGTCGGAAGTCGGGATTTTACATGAACCGACACAAACACACCTAGATGGAAACAGGCGTAACAACAAAAACAAACAAACCAAACATCAAGCCGGGACAGCAGCTAAAATGGAAAGTCTTTCCCCAAATAGCTGAAATATTTTGTGCAGCTGACGCCTCGGTCAGAGTTCTGTCGGAGGTCACGGGGCGTGGCCTCGGGGTCAGCGCGCATCTCTGATTGCGTCCAGCACGCGTCTCCCTTGTGGGCCAGATTGCTCGCTCATCCCCGTCTCACTGTGTTGGGGTCAATCTGCTTTTCAAAAGCGGCCGTGACGGCTGCCCAGACGCGGCCATTGTGTGTCTCTTCTGATGACTTATGCATGCGTTACCCAGCTGATTCACACTCCGCACAGACGCGTGGCTTTACAAATCCACCCTATTGTTCAGACAGGCAAACTTGGGCATCTCTTAAAAAAATCGATTGTGTGTTTGAGAGAGGGGAAGAAANGTGCGTGTTTATAAAAGTAATTAAAACACCCACATTCTGTAATATTAATACCTTATACTTATCCTGATGATTCGTGGGTGAAGTGTAATAATATAATAATAATCCCGTTGGCACCGTCGGAACGCGTCACCATCGTGAAGAGCGGCTGCATCATCGCCTCGGTGCCCGGTCCGACTCTCGGCGCCTCCTCCTGCCATCCCGCGGAGATCCGCGCTCGCCTCTGATTGGACGGCTCCGGAACAGCGAGGGGCGAGAACAATAACATCATTCCAGCTTAAAACAGAGTGCAGCTATGCGCTGAGCAGCACAAGCATCTCTCAGAGGGAGGGAGGAGGACGCGGTGCGGCTTCGGATCTCGTCTTCTTGTGCCTTGTCAGCCTCGCGTCGCATAGCAGCCGACATGCCCAAAGGATTCCTGGTGAAAAGAAACAAGAAAGCAGCTGTCGTCTCGTACCGAGTTCGGCCGGACCAGGATGAAGAGCCGGCTCCAGAATGCCAGATCGCGCACACCGGCACCTCCTCCGCAGCATCCCGAAGCAGCACCCCGGACGGCATCTTCTCGGCATTGCCTTCAGATGGAGCAGAAGCCCCGGTGTCGGCCCACAGCGCAAAGCCGGTACAATTCGGCAACCCGGAGATGGTCTATCAAGCGCTGTACAGCCCCACCCGACCCGTCAGCAAGGAGCACGAGAGCAAATACTTCAACAGAAATCTCAGCCTCGGCTCGCCCGTGTCGGCCGAGTCGTTTCCCACTGCCGCGACTCTCACCGGCCTGGACCATCACCTTCTGTTTGCTCCGGTCGACTTGAAGATCGGCACTAGCAACAGCAACCGGAGCGGAGCGACCAGCAGCGCGCACAGCCTGTGCCTCAGCGCCGGAGCCAAACGACCTGCCCCCGACGTCGAGCGGAAAAGCGGCAAAATTGCCAAGAAACCCAAAGCCATGCGCAAGCTGAACTTCGAGGACGAGGTGACCACATCCCCGGTGCTGGGCCTGAAGATTAAGGAAGGGCCCGTGGACGTCAAGCCACGAGCGTCCTCGAGAAACAGCAACAGACCGCTGGGTGAATTCATTTGCCAGCTTTGCAAGGAGGAATACTCGGACCCGTTCTCCCTGGCACAGCACAAGTGCTCCCGGATCGTGCGGGTGGAGTACCGGTGTCCCGAGTGCGACAAGGTCTTCAGCTGCCCGGCGAACCTGGCCTCGCACCGACGCTGGCACAAACCGCGCGTCCAGAGCGCCCCGAAACCTGCCATCCAGCCCGCGAAAGCCTTCCCAGAGGAGCTCAAAGACGACAGGGACACCCCGAGCCCTGGCCCGTCAGAATCCGGCTCGGAGGACGGGCTGTACGACTGCAATCACTGTGGCAAGAGGTTCAAGCGCCAAGCCTACCTGCGGAAGCACGTCCTGGGACACCGGGCGCTCCAGACGCAACTCCTCGGCGAGGCTTTTCTGGCGGCGGAAAGCCCGAATCCCGTGCCTTCGGAGGACGCGCTCAACCTGAGCCCGCTGGACTGCCTCGCGTGTCCGGCTTGCGGAGAAAGGCTGCCCGGCCGGTCGAGCCTGGAGCGACACCTGCGCATCGCGCACGAGTCTCACGCCTTTCCCTGCAAGTTCTGCCCGGCGACCTTCTTCAGCTCGCCTGGCCTGACGAGGCACATCAACAAATGCCACCCCACCGAAAACAGGCAGGTGGTCCTGCTCCCGATGCCCGTGCGCAACGCCTGCTGAGCGGCACCGTCGGCGCCTCGGCTCAGTGGAAGTTTGCAGAGATGTGTTTGGCATTTTTCTAGAATCCTTGCACATGTGATGATGTAATAGCTCGTAGACCTAAGACACGCGGATTTACCTCGGACACGCGAGTTTCGCGTCTGTAGCTTTAATATATGTGTGAGTGAATAACACACATCACACACACACACACTATCGACACACGCACACGCGTCTTGAAAGGTCCCTTTAGTAGCCAGAAATGCCTTTAGAGTCAGAATCCTGCCTTAAGAACTGAGTGTAACGACTGTGTTTGTGTGTCGCGGTTTGCCACAATGATGTAAAGATGTTGTCACGTGTTCATTTGTATTTATTTATGTATTTATGTCTAAATTATTGTTTTTTTTTCGTGCGCTCCCTTGAAACGTGAAGCTCTTATAAACGCAATCTTTTCTACGTATCGCGTATTTTCCTGAATGTTCGCTAGCGCTGTGCACGTGCGTCCGTGCTGTTTATTCTAATAAACTATTTTCCAAACGCTTTCGTCTCCTTTCATTTCCGAGCTTATCTCTGTGCTGCTGACACGCGGGAACATGTGATGATCAACACTGACAGTCAGCATTTCAGAAATTCGGTATTCATCCTCTGTTTTGTCACAAACTTGCAGAACGAAATTAAGTTCATTTTAATCGAAGAGATCTAGGTATAACCACAAAAACATGATGATCAAACTGAGAATAAAGAGATAATAAACATCATTAATAATTTAGCCAAAGTTTATTTGCNCACACACACACACACACACACACACACACACACACACACACACACACACACACACACACACACACACACACACACACACACACACACACACACAAACACACAAACACACACGCGGGGCAAAATGGACCAGAAGGCGTTTGACGTTGAAAAGTTTAATGAAATGTTCGGGTTCTAGTAAAGATACAGTGCTAAGCTTCCTATTAAAAACAGTCTGATATGTATCCAGGCAATGAGGAAATCGATTAAAAATTTTTTATATTACAGGTAATAATATATGCATATCCTTCAGAATTTGTAGCATTTAAAAAAAACATTCAATATACAATGACAGTGTAAGACACACAAACAGTAGTCAGAGCAGTAAGACAGCATATCAAAAGACAGACAAATGGATGACCGTGGCTCGGATTCTCATACATTCATCTCGGTTTTCATTCATTAGATGAGAACATGAAGAGTCAGAGACAGTGAGAGGAGCAGAAGCAAGGCAGAGCTGAGAAGACACGAGGGAAGCAGCTGGAAGAGCATCAGCATCTTAGACATGAGAAGCTCTCACCACACACTCCTTCAGCTCGTACACTCACTCACTAGTAGTTGTTGGGTCAACTAAAGTAAAAAAAAAAAATTAAAAATAAAAAAATGTATTGGAATGTATAGTGTACACACACGCGAACACGAACGCAAACACACACACACACACACACACACACACACACACACACACACACGTGGAGGGGGGGGGGTCACCTGAGCTGGAGGAGAAACAGACAGACAGTAAAAAGAGAAGCTACACACGACTAAAAAAGAAGAGAGTAGAAGAGTAGAAGAGAAGAACGGGGCAGGACCTTGACCCTCAGTGTTTGGCGTCAGACCTTCAGTGACTGACCAGCCGAGGATTGTCTGGAGGAGCTGCCGGTGTTCAGGTGGAGGACTTGCTGATGGCACTGGCCGAACGACGAAGTTTGCCGGACACGCGGCTTCTGGAGGCTCGAGGGACGGTGGGAGAGACCTTGTCACCCAGGTCGAGACTCGTCACGGCAGCGCCGAGGTCCACACTCGTGCTGCAGCTGAGGGAACCTGTTTCATCCACAGAAGACACAATACACACTTATTTACAAATCGTCTCTAAGTTCAACAGCTAATAAAACAAGATCCACTAGCGGATTCAAGCAGGAAAAACAAGATATTAGTTCAGAATCAGATGATGGTGCTGTTTCACAAATTAGGTGCTTTAAAAAAAATCCACAGAAACGGAAAAGCCCTGAAAAAGCAAAGCGAAGATGGGATTAAAGTGCTGGAGAAGCTGGTGTTCAAGCAAAGCCTCTAAATTAAACAAGCTTCCTGCTTTGTCGAGGTGGCATCTGCTTGGCTATTTTCTTTCTTTTTGGCCGTTTTCTTTCTTCCAAGCATCTCAAGTTTCTGCGAGCAGATGGTGTGGGGAAGAGACTCGCTGGAGAGGGGGAGGCGAGCGGAGAACAACAGTCTCAGCGTGAGGAAGAGGAGAAGAGGCCCGGAGAAAGATCCAGAAACTCCTGTCCAGATCTGGAGTGTTGAAAGCCCGTGATCATGTGACCAGAAACCATCAGCTGTCACGGGTCACTTTGTCAGCTTGTTAATAATCTCACCCAAATTGGACACAGTAATTACGTTTGATAAGCAAAACTAAACATGATAACATGTGACACTAGCAGCTTAACTCGGAAAATTTTCATTCCATAACTTCCTTAGGGTTTTTATTGCATTGCAACATTGCATCGGTTCTGCTGGCGTAATTTGCTCCGTCTCAGGAGCTGGAGGAACTTAAAGTGCTTTTCACCTGTAGAACATTCTGGATCCCACTTGTAACTATACGTTCAATCACACATTAGATTTCCAACCACGCACACATCAGCCAATTTCCACAACCCCGCCGCCGTCATGTGAAAGATCCTCTCCCCATTGGCTCCCTGCAGCAATCCAGACAAAGCCGTAAGTGACAAAGACGTGTTCCAGCAGGGCAGGTGTTAGTGTCAGATGCGGCCTCGGGCAAACAGACACGCGCCGGAGGACAAAGCAACAGGAGAAAGAGAGAGAAAGACATGCAGGAGAGCCATTCATGCTGCTGCAGAGTAAGGGGCCATCCACCGGGACCCCCGTCTGCCTTTGTCTTCCTTTACAAGCCCATTAGTAGAAATGAAGAGGCGAGAAGGGCGGACGAGAGTGAAGATGCCAGGGGCTCTTACCTTGACTTACTGTACGGACACCTGTAACACACTTAATCTACAGAGAGAGAGAAAGGGAGAGAGACAAGAGTAACACGTAAGACGAGCACTGTCACAGAGAGATACAGCGAGAGACAAATGTAGGGAGAGAGAGAAAGAAAGAAAGAGAGAGTGAGCGAGAGACAAGAGCAACATATAAGATAAGCACCGTCACAGAGAGAGGGAGGGAGAAAGGGAGAGAGACAGAGAGAAAGAGGGAGAGAGACAGAAAGAAATAGAGAAAGACAGACAGACAACTGCAACATGTAAAACGAGCGTCGTCACAGAGAGGTAACGAATGAGAGACAAAT
>SOMO01000033.1:1042112-1052979 GCA_028128575.1 Paedocypris carbunculus | reverse complement strand
AAAAACTAATTGTAAATGCAAATGTAGCAAAACGCAAATGTTTTTTGCTGAAATGTTCTCACTCACAAACATTTGACTCCAGCACTTCCTGTGAAGGCCCTCACCTGTCCGTCTGTGCCGATGCTTCCTCCACAGTCTTCCAGCAGCTCGGACATGTCGTAATAACTCTCGAACTCCCACAGACAAGCCTCCAGGTTCAGGTTCCTGTAGAAGCGGAGTGTGCTGCGGCCCCTGAGCCCAGCGCTGTGCTGGTACGGCGCCGCATCCCCGCTGCTCTCCAGGTTCCGGGTGGCTTCGGTCAGGAACCCGTGACGCGTGGACACTTCGTTAAAATCCAGCAAATTGGAGCAGCGATGGTTCCCCACACGAGTGCCATCGGGGCTGAGGGTCAGCTCGAAATTGGACAGCGGTCGGGTGGAGACCACCGGGAGCATGCCTGGTGCACACAACCATGAGAACTCAGACTAAACCATCACTCACTGTCCAAGGAGAGTGTATGAACTCATAATCCGGTTTCTCAGAACGCTTTGAGGTGAAAATAAGGCTTTTTTATAAATCAAAGAACAAATGTAACTTTAATGACATAGTAACTTAAACTATGACGTTTTCCTAGTGATGTCATTGTAATATTAACATTATAAAATACAAATTGTATTTTGTAAAATTGTACAAAAACACTGTATACACATTTTTTTTTTTTAATAAATGTATAATTTAAGTTTACAAATAAGTGAATAACGTTTCACTTGCCACGAGGCACGTCATTGTAAAGAAAAACTTTAAGGAAAAAAAAGAGTTTTTGAAGTAAAGAGAAAGTAAGCATTAACATGTTTATATCCGGCCGAACACTTGGCCTAGATTTCTGACATGAAAAATGACTTTTATCTTGTTTTTTTTTTTTTTTTTTTTTTGGAGATGTGACATCTGCACTCATCTGCAGTCTTTTATTATTTTCATCACCGGATCAGTTTGGCGGAGACGAAAAAACGCAGCATAATTTGATGGGAAACAGTGCTGGCAATTTGCGACATGACACTGTGTGTTTACGCATCACTCTGGCTTTGATTCGGTCTTAAGAAGTGATGAGCACTTTTTTTTTGTGGCAGATTTAAGGCACAAATCAAGAAGGATGCCGAGATTTTCCCGAAAGCGATGTGAGAACAACTGAAGTGATGGTTCTTTTCTCTTACCGTCTATGTGGGGCATGGTGACTGTAAGCTTGATCAGATTGGCATATTCGGGGTCTTCGGCCCCCGTGTAACGCAGTTTGGCAGAAAAGGGCTCGGCACCTACTGTGCCCAATTTGCGTGGCTGGCACATCCCTGCCCGGGAACATCAAAGGCATGAAACATTACTTCAAGCATATTACCACCCACTGACATTCTAATTCCACACCGCAAATTGTATATTATAAGCAGCAGCCGAGGAAGAGCGTGGTGTTCTTTTGTGCCATTATAGACAAGCCTGATTCCACTTGAAGTGACTCACCTTCCTCCATGCTAACGGACACAATGTGACTGCTGAGCTCCAGACCCTCGTCCCCGTTAGAATTCACCGCACGGGCCGCGCACTGCACTCGGGAGCCGGCTTGGAAATAAATGGAATCCAGTGTGATCATCTTGGAGGACGTGAAGAAGGTATCAAAGTCGGCCTCTCTCATGGGACTGGTGACGCCATCCGGGCCACTGGGGGCGCTGATGAGCCACCTGTACCGGGTCAGGGTGTCGTTAATGTGCTCGCTGACGCAGATGGAGCCGGTTTTGTCGTAGTTGGGATATTTGGGGTTGCAAGCCTGGTGAACATGAAACACAAAAGTGCTACATATTTTTCATTTTTCAATTTTTTTTCTTATCAACTTTGATATTTTTGGAATAATTGAAAAATTCATCTACAAAGCAGAGTAATTTACCAATTACATTCATTAAAAAAAGAAATACTATCCCAATTTAAAATGTGAAAATATTGTGAATATGAAAAATTACAATTGAAATAATTTCTTTCGGATTTTCACAAGAAAAGCAGTTCTCTAGGTTGTTTTTAAGTCTTTAAATAGTAAAATTGTGTTTTTTTTGTCATTCGACATGCTTTAGATCACAGAATAAGAAAACGAAAAATGTCCAGTGTGAGTCAAGCGTACCGTGACACAGACCACCGGGTAGCCTGCGGGGGGCGGAGCCTGTTCCTTGGTTCTGCTGACATCATCGTAGTGCAGCAGTGACACGACGTGCGGAGGTGAAGGGAACGTGACATCAGCCATGCTGTTGCTCTCCTCGATGTAAACGATCGCTTTAGTCGTCTGCCAATAAAACACAGTTTTAAAATTATAGAAAAAANTTTTTTTAAAAATATTGATTTCCTTTGTTTTTTACACTTCATTTTAATATACCAGGCAATACAACACAGTACATATCTTACTTTAAAGTTAATTTTTATTAACATCTTTATTATATGTTTTAGCTCCACCTTCAGCTCCACAAGTGAATCCAGACAGACAGAGAATAACTGGACTCTTACCTGGATTTCAGCAACCATGTGCTCGTCTGGCTTGAGGTGGACGGTGAAGGCTTCCCTCATCTCTCGTATCCCATCGTACAGAACCTCGATCTCCACCAGGTGCTGGACCTCGCCCGATTTAAACTCCACGTCTGCACGCAAACCACAGATTACAAACCTGGCTGAAGACAACCAGCCCCGGGAACTTTTTGAATCCTAAACTCTCCATAACCTGAGGCCGCTTAGAACAACCTGCCAATCTAGTGGATAAGTAGATGAAATGTATTCAAAATGCAAATGAGGGGGCCTGGCCTCATAATTCCAGCACAGGCCTCAGTGGATTACTCACCCTGGCTGATGGGATGGTAGTCCTCTCCAGATAAAGCCGAGCCGTCTTTCGTGTGCACCCTCACCAAGGACACTTTGGAGGAGTCTCCGGTCCTTCGGATGGGGATCTTGACAAGCGTCATCTGTCCCGACTCCTTCGGTTCACTGACGCTGAACTTGGTCTCTGTGAACTTGATGACGGGCTCTGAATGGAGAAGGCGCGATGGACAAAAAACACAAAACGTTAAATACAGTGCGATTACCATTAGCTTTTTTACTGATTTGACCCACATAAAAAAAATATGAGCCAGATTCTAAGGTATTTTAATTTCTGCTCATCTAAAGTGCATTTCTGATCAAAACGGCTTTGATGAATAATGTGTTTGTTATTTTCTCACTGTCTTTGTTGTCTTTGATCTTGACAAGCGTTTCATTCTGGATGCCTATAGATGCTCCAAACGGCGAAACGCTCTTGGCGCTACCCAGAACCAGTCGCAATTCCTCGTCTTCCTCGTGAATGAAATCATCCACCAGCTTTAGCACACAGGGTTTGTCTACCTCACCTGTGAAATAAAACAAAATACAAGTCAAGACAAGACCTCACTATTTGGAATACAAGTAGCAAAAATTGATTTTAAACATTGCCTTTGTGGTTTAATGGCTTTGTTCAATTAAATTATATTCATATTCCAAACATTTACTTTAATAATTCTGTTTATGAAACACTAACATAATAAACGTAGAATATAAAAAGAATTATAGTACTGTATATACACACACACACACACACACACACATATAAATATATATATTTATATATACACACACACACATACATAGTGTATCTATCTATCTATTTTTATATATACTTTATATAAATATTTTCACATAAATCCGTTTACATTTAATGTAGATTTGTCAGTGTAATATAGTAAACTTTAAATGACTTTATAATAGAGTCAACCTTATAGTAACTGTACAGGTAACACCAGGCTCAAATGATTAAACTAGCAGGGAATCTGAACAACGGGAACCATCATAAATCACAATTACATGCTGGATCTCACAACCTTTGCATTCTGGCTTCATTTTTGCTTCATTTATTCATACATTTGCCCTTCGCTTCCCACTCCAGCAGGCACGAGAGGTGATTTACCAGGCAAGAAAGTTATGATAGATGCATCAGTGTTGGGCCTCTCGTCAAAGTCGGAGACCACCTGCGCCGAGCCCTGCCGCGAGTAGCAGCGCACCGTGGACTGGTGGGTAATGTCTCCGGAGCGATGGATCATGGCCGTGATGTGACCTTCACTTTCCTCTGCAGTTATTAAAGCCTGTTTGAACTGCATCTTCGGCACTGAGGACAAAGAAAATGCAGCAGAAATTACATTACAAAAAAATAAATCAATTAAAAACTGAACAATGGAATAACAATTATTATACAAAAGAAATCCATGTAGTCTCTAGAAATAACACATCTGCAGTCTATATTAATAAGTCATGTTCCAAAAATATGACCTAACCCCAAAAACAAATAAAATACAAAAAAAATAAAATAAATAAAAACGTTATTATTCAATAAAAAAATAATTAGACAAAAACATTCCAAGTAGCCACATAAATAAGTCATATTCCGAAAAGGAAGACCTAATCACCAAAACGAATAATAAAAAAAAAAAAAATTTTTTAAATAAAAATAATTATACAAAATATTTCCATGTAGCTTCATAAATAAGTCATATTATGAAAATAAGGCCCAAGTCCAAAAACAAAAAAAAAACAAACAATTAAAAAAAAAAAAAAAAAACAATTTCAAAAAAGCCTCAATGTGCCACAAAACCTTCCACTTGGCTTGGTAAATACTCACAATCTGTAATGGAATCGTTGATAAAGATCATGACTTTCGCTGGCTCTCCCAGAATTCCATTGGAGGGCATCCGAAGGATCAGCTCGAATCTCTCCATCCCTTCCAGAATGGGCTGGCCTAGGTCATCCAGAACAGTGACCCGGACAGTCTGCATGCTTGTGCCTGGTGCAAAGTCCAAATTTCTGCTGATTCCCACGTAGTCCAGGCCAGCTAGCACAGGAGAACAGAAACACAGGCAAGGTCAGACTGGATTCAGAAGATATCTAGTGGTAAAAGCACAGGATCCTCCGCTTCCCATTAATCCTCTCACACGGAGACTACTGCTTTTCTACTTTCTTAAGGATCAGAGCCGTTTAGCGCTTAAAGCTCAGGCTGATATGACTGAACAGATTGGTTTTTAACACTTCCTGAAAGCAGAGACTTCTGCTTGAATGTGGTACATGTCATTTCTTGAAAAGCCGAGCAGGATGGAAGCCACAACTGTCACTTTTTATCCCTCAGCCTCTCACCTTCTGCAGAAACCGGATCCGTTTTGCGGGATCTCACAGTGACGGATGCTTTTTTCGAAAGGTCAGTCCCTGTCCGCCACACTGAAACGTCGATGTGTCCGGCACTCTCGTCCACGTGATACTCCTGATGGCCAAAGTAAAACACCGGCGCTGTGGAGGCAAAGTCCAATTAAATGTAAATATATGCTTTTTAAAAATATTTGTTGGTATTGTTAATTAATCGAATATCGAGTCAGTCAGGCTGACGACAAATATTAACAGTGTATGGTGGCGGATCCAGGCCTTCGGTTTGCAGACAGAACAGTGGACACCTGTTTCCATGACAACAAGGTCTGACATCCAGGTTTCTGCGTTCCTGAGAGTTTCCATCACACATTATCTCAGGAAAGAACATGATAGCTTCAGAGAAACGACAGTCACCTCTGTTCAGGAAACACTGGCATGTTTCGAGCGAAAGTAGAAATTCCTGAGGTGTCAAAAATGCCGGAGAGAATTTTAATATTCTGTAGAAATTTATTTTTTGTAGCTGTGACAGAAACAAATACACATTAAAGTTAGGTTACATACAAACTATAAATACTTTATAATGGTATGGTACAAAATATAGCTACAGTTCAATTACATTATACTTCCGTTTGGCCAGCATTGGAAATATTTAATATGTTCTTTTGTAAATTAATATTTGTTCCTAGCTTTTATAAAAAAAAAGCAGCTCTGACATACATTATAACACACATTATAATTGTATAAATGTAAGAATTTTTTTTACCATCGAAATTCCATTATTGAATTCAATATTTGAGTCACGTCTGAAATTCTCGACTGTCTTATGCTCCAATTAAAAGCATCGGTTTCATCGATTGACAAGATTTTCAGTCCACAATCCACATATAAACTTGTTTGACAGAATACCCTGCATTTCATCATTATTTCTAGCAAAGCTTGACATCATAGGCTCATAATTGCTAAAATAGTGAGGTTCAGTCCAACCAACAATGTGTTTGTCAAATACTTATGGCGATTTGTCCCTTGGACGTCCTGCTTCCATCAAATCCCCTGAACGGTGGGTCTATTTCCGGAAGCTTCTCCCAGGCAAGAGCCTGTCAGAGCGGTTTAAAGCTCGGGGTGATGGAAGAAAACCCTCTGTGAGCTCGTGTCGTGTGTCTGGCGCAGAGAAAAGCACAGAAGGGTTTCTGCCGTTGTGACAGTCTGGAGAAACATCGATCAAAAAGCCACGCAGAAAAGAAGACGGGAAGCCTTCACATGCGAGCAGCGTTTAGCTGCCGGTGCTATTTTTACATTTTGAAGAAGAGAACAGATTAGAAATTACACCTTAGAGAGAAATGACTCCATTAAAACAAGATTTTGCAAATGGCGTTTAGTCCCGCTGACTTTCTAATGAAAATTTACTAACCAGCATTGATATTTGGATACAATTAAAGCTACCGGTATTTTGCCAAACATTTAAGCTCACCTGAAGAAGAGTTTTGTTATTAAGCATATATACATTGCTATAAAACGAGAGTGAAACACCATTGCAGTTAAACATTTTTATAATNAAAAAAACAGCTTCAGTCTTTGCAAAAGGTGGCAAAGTCAAGCAACACCTGGCATTTAACCCTTAATGTTCTGGAAAAGTCCAGACAGCCGAGTGTCAGACATGAGTATCGATTCGCCACGGATGGTGTTGTAAAGCAGTGGGCGTGGCGTCTTCGGCCTGAGGCTGATTTATTACTGACAGATCTGTGTGTACACTCCACACACAGGAAACGGCAGAAGGCCTCTCTGCAGACAGCCGCCACTGATGGCGCTGAAGAAGAGAGCGCTCGGGCTCAGCGTGAGGTCGCTCTTGATGATCCACGTGATCCAGAGGTGCGTCTTCACGCCAGGCGCTGACATCGGCAAATTCACCGGGGGCCAATTTCGTTTACGGGACACGAACGCAGCATTCATTCACAGTCAGCGTGTGTGGTGTAGATTAATGCGGCGCTTTGTTTCCCGCTCGTTTCCGCCTTGCTCTTGACACAAACGCCTGACGTTCTCCGACAATGAGCATCTGTCAGAATAGATCTCAAGCTGCCGGGGAGGCATCAAACCGCTGACACGCGTCTCTGTAGATGCGCATCCTTCATTCAAACGCGCGGCGTGCTTTCAAATCCTCTGCCTGTACTACACACAAACAAGCAGACGAGCATCTGGAGAGGCGCAGTAGACCTGTGCTCCACGATTACGCTCGTGAGCAGATCAGACGCTTCCATCCGAGTTCAAATTCAAATTCAGTTTATTTGTAAAGCACTTTTCACATTCGCAAAGCATCCGGACGAAACCGAACGATAGAGTAGAATTTAAAATGACTACGATCAGTGAGCAAGGGAACGTCGACGGTGGCTAGGAAAACAAAACTCTGAGGAAGAAAGACAGAATAATAAAGGGAGAAGTAGCTTGATGGTGCCAGTCTCCTTTGACATTTGAACTTGACAAGGTCGTCTGTGTGACGGTGGTTCTAAAAGGCTGAGTGAACCTCGCGGACCACAGAACAACATCACTGGTCCAGATGCCTTTCCCTAACCCTTACCCTTTGGATAACACCATCTCACGACTGGCTTTGTAAAGTCCAACAGCAGGAAGCACCGAAGCTTTTACCAAGGTCACACGCTAGTTCCAAGTGGGGCTCTTTGGTTTCCCCTACAAAAAAATGTCTCCAGAAATGATTCCATGTCCCTTATCGGACATCTTCACACATCTGTTCCTTCGCCATTTACGGGATTCCCAGCCTGCGTACAACCAACAAGTTTACTCCAGGAATTGAACCTTAAAACTTGGCCAGCTCGACTGATTGAACTACAGGCAATGCTTGTTTATTGAATGTTAGGCATCATTCAGAAAGAGGATTTGCATAGTGGCATATTCATTGGCATTGGTGGAGATAATTTTTTAACTATTCGTTCAAGATTAATTCATAGATGATGTCATGAGTCGCGCATGGATGTACGTTTCTTGTATTTGGCTTAAAAGAGACTACCTGAACCTGGCTGAAACCGTAAACAGGGCCAATGGCTTCTGAGATGATTTTGCAGAGTTGAGTCTCGTTGGTGGGTTTGTTTGATGTATGGGCGTGGTCATTTTTAAATACACGCCCCCTTAAATACACACAACCTGATAGATCAATTTGTGTATTTGAGCAAGAGGCGACTATACCAAACAGATTAGTGTATTGTGTGTATAGTGTATAGTAGTGTATAGTGTGTAGTGTAGAGATTTCAAACTCCTGTGGACAGAATGCAATGTCTGGTACAATAATATGAGTTGGGGTTTTTTTTGGGTCGAAAAAGGTTGATTCTTTGCTGAATTCGAATTTTTAGTTCAGAGTTCTCATTTTAGCAGAACATCCCATCTGCTGCGCTCTCAAACGCTGCTGGCGAAAAACATCAAGGTCTTGCGTGTTTTGATGCAGATCATTAAGACTCTTTTAGCTTTTTATAATTTAGTCCAGTACAAACGGCAGCTCGTGCAGCCTGCTCTTGCTAATTCTAGCACTTAGCACGTTAGCGTCCTTGATCTGTAAAGTGTGAAAATACGCGTAGTCTTCGCTGGGGTGGTCTCTTCTCAATCTCAACACTCCACTTCACCCTCACGCGAACTGTAGTCGACTCACTAACTCTCTGTATTGAACTTGATCAATTGCAGGAATCCTGAAGAAAAGCAGAAGCGAGGCAACACCGACTTGAATGGAGAATCAGATCAATAATTCCCATTCTGGCTTGAGTGAGTGACTCTTTAAGAAAGAAAGAAAAAAAGACAAGCACAATAAAAACACTATTTTCAAGAAAAAGCAACAGATCTGGAGCCTTTTCAGGCAGCTGTGACGCAAATGAGCATCTAGAATTAGACAATTTTGATCATTTCATTTTCAATAGTATTTTTCACAAAAAATACAAAATTATCTAAAATTTTTTTTTTTTTTTTAAACTTTATTTATAACCAAAGATTCTGTGAACAAATCGCAGGGCTGATGAATCAATGACTCGTTTGAGCCAATGATACATATTCACACAAACATAAGTGCAAACGACTGAAGATTCTACCAAAACAGATTCCTCAACTCCAACCAGAGCATAAAACGTGATTTTGAAAGGATTTTAAATAAACTAATCTCAACTTTAACATTCTTCTACAATCCTGAAAGACAAGCAAACTATAATTGTCCACGCTGGACGTATTGCGCATCAAGTCATCGCAGATCCGTGGCATTTACCCTTGCTCAGCATCACAGAAACAAGCACAGAAGCTTCCAGCACCAGCCCTGAACTGCAGAAGCGTTTGAATCATGCAACAAAGGCCGGTGGTTTCAGCCTGGACTACTGATAGCGGCAGATACGATCTGAGACCCTGAGGATACTGCACCGCAGGCAGCAGGACCGCCTCAGAAAACCCCTTCAGCACAAAGAGACAAGCGAGAGAAGACGCGCCAGAACAAAGCTCACGCTCGCTTTTCTCAGACCAATCATAGCACTGTCTCTATCGCTCCACAAATAATCCATTACAATTATCCTGTAAGTCGATCTTCTGCTTCAAATTGTATTGGTCCCTCACACACACACACACACAAACACACACTTTATTTTTTTTTAAATCACATTTTCATTTCTTGGCAACGAAAAGAGCTGCGGCCCATCAATGCAGAAAAAATTGTAAGTAGAATAAATAAGTATCCATCCATCCCAGCAACTCTTGGTCTCAAGGCAGGACACACCCCCTGATCTCTGCCCAACCAATCACAGAGCGGGACACACACACACCCACACTTATTGGCAACTTTAAGAATTCGCTATCGTTTTGTCAGCCAGGAACAGCAGTAAAGTGCCCATCACTGCACGTAAAATTTGGATTTTAATATGAAGTCACTTTGAATAATAACCTGAAAAATGCATGTCTTTTATAGTGTGTCTTCTACAGTATTGTGCAATCCTAATTTGATTTAAAAACATTTCAGCAAACAAATGTCTTCCCTTTTATTGCTCCAGAGTTTCCTGATGTAAAACAGTGTAAAAAAAAAAAAACATTGGAAAAAGTTGTAATTACAGGAAATAAAGCTCTACCCTGCTCTTTATAAAGACGGCCAAAGGTTTTCAAACCTTGCGAGTCTCTGCTATTCCACTGCCGCATTCAGCGCAGGAAGCTTTCAGGAGAACATCCTTAAGTGTGCATGAGTCAGGGATGAACTTTTCTTCTTCCCATTCCCCTGAATGCATTTTTACATTTTTTCCTGCAAGGTGGGATTCTGTTTTTCTCCGCACACATCGAGAGGCAGTACCGAAACGGAGATAAAAGCAGTGAAATCCTTTTAAAAAAAGAATTAATACCATCTGGTTCCAAGACGAAAGAGACTTTTGAGTTATTCCACTTTATCTGTGATTTCAGGCCCCGTAAAGCCGGAGGAAAACGAGACCCCAGAAACTTCAGCTTTGCCCATTTGCATGTGCATTGTGTCTATTCTGGCTTTATCTGCTGGAGACGCAGGGAAGTTCTGTTGGTTTATGAGGGTCTGGAGCAAGATAAATGGCTCCTGAAATAGCATTGTGCGTTCAGCTAACACAAACATATCTGCGCGTGCATGATACCGAGCGGCAATAGCGCTGATTTGCGGCTACGCTGATTTGAATAAAAAAAAAAA
>SOMO01000033.1:1012778-1026828 GCA_028128575.1 Paedocypris carbunculus | reverse complement strand
AACTGTTGAAATGATTGTCTGAACCTGTTAAAACTTTCTCACTTACAGCCACCAAAACTTTAATAATAATCTTGTCCCGTCACGTGTCCAGCACGTCCAAAGTGCTGATTGTGAGCGTGAGAGAGCCAAGCAGCAACTCGGGCCTTTACGATTTATTCCCAGCCAGCTGTTTTTCCATGAAGATGATATTTTCCCAACACTTTCCGATGTCGGGGAGCCTCTAATACTCCAGTAATTGGAAGCCTGACGGGAGGCGTCGCTCGGGCTCAAGACCACAGGCTTTAATTATGTGTCATCTTGCCCCTAGTTTTAAATATCAAACACACTTTTGTGTTGCACATAGACACTGCACAAAGAATTGCGCGCTTCCTGGCGGATCAAGGGTTTTCCAGGGGTTTTCCATGTGTACGGCATAACACAGAACTTAACGGTGGCTGTTTTGGTTAAGGTTTATATATATTTGCTCAAAATAGCTGTGAATTATTCATTTCGGAAAGAAAAAAAGTTCAGAGAAAAACCATTAAATATTAATACTTTTACACCAGTTGGAAAGTGCTTTTTTTCATTTAGATCTCTACAAAATTTGCAATTTTGTTTTACATATTCAGGGCCTATTAATGGGTACTGGCCACAGCTCCGTGTGACCCAGAAATGGAATAAAATGAGTGAATGAAGTTTAATCGATGTGAATTGTTTTTTTTTTTTTAATTATTATTTTCTTTCCTTGTATTTTGAATTCCTTGTATTTTTGTATTAAAGAATTTAGACCAATCTTGGGAAAAACATAAAAAAAAGATTTCATCCTTTAATCTTTACTTTTGGTACTGTATATTTCAGAGATGCACTTAAAAATAAAAATACAAATTGAAGAACACATTTTAAAAGTAAAAAAAAAGATTCGTTTTTTATATTTTACAGTATGTATTACGGCAATAAACGTCTGACTGTAGGCAAGGAGAAAAATAATTAGAACTAAATTAAAACAAAGAAAATGGAAACTAATGTTTATTAATGGTGCGCCTAATTATCCAAAAAATATGGTAGTATTTGCAATTGTTTCTTACACACCTCAATTTGACAGTTTTAACATACACACACTAAAATCAAATCAGTAATGAATCTCACCTCCATCCTCCACAGTGAAGGTGAAGAGGTCACTGGTGGCGTTCTCCTTGTCCTTCAGCACATAACAGATCTTCAGGTCATCCACATCAGCTGGAAAACACAATAAGAGCATATCATCTTCATCGGGACGTTTTATTAATACACCAAACGTTTGAAATGAAAAACATCATTCACATCCGGCCCCTGGAGTAAATGCCGGAGCCGGAAGCGTCCAGACTCTGCGATTACATTCCAGCGGCACACATCATTTTTGCAGAAACATCTGCCGATAGAAAAAAAACGTTTGAAATTTGATTGAAACCAGGTGAGACACTTCACAGGAGCAGAAGGGGGTGATGCGCAAAACAATCACCAAAACAGGTGAGAATCAGCTGGATAATGACAGACCGCCGAAGAATTTTAAACACAGGATTTCAGCTCAGTCTCGCCATCGAAGCCCCTGCGCCCGTATGCCACGTCTAGGTGCGGCCTGACTTTCTGCTCCCGGTGCTCTGACCTACTTCTCTGAATTATTAATATCACAAGAAGAAGCTTCATAAAAATGTAAACCTATGATTCTTCATGCATGGATGAAACCGCTTTTCATATTGAAAATAAAAACGTCTCCTTTCATTGCTACGCAGGCATTCTCCTCGTGAAATATTTAGCGAGTGCCAAAGAGCAAGCGGTGGCAGAACACGAGGAGAGGGCAAAGTAAATAAAAAGAAGTGATTGTCCCTTCTGCTTCACTGCTCGTGCTGATGAGGCCAAGTCAGGTTTGTCGGTTCTCTCTCCCTCTCACACTCCCAATTCCCTTCTCACTCTCACACTATTTTCACACTCCTGCCCTTTTCCAGTGTGTGGAACACATATCAGACTAAGCTATCCTGACATGGGTTTCACCTCATCTGAACAGGCACTCGTGTCTGAAGGAGTGTGTGTGTGCGCTTCAGCTGCTGGAGGTCATGAACTCAGACCTGTGCTGAGATATACACCCGGATTCAGGGGACCATTCCTGCATCCTGACGGTTCGGGGTTTGTGCTAATAAATAATTCATCCCGCACAAATGAAAATCTATATAGACTTTTAGAGCTTTTGACATGACATGGATTTCTGTAGCTTAGTCAGTGGAGCGTGGGGTCTGCAAAACACCAAACAGCGAAAGTGGAGGGTTTGATCCCCAGAGTCAATCTGTGAAGTTTCTTGAGCTGAAACTTGGTTACTTTACAATAATTAGAAGATGTTTCTATGCCCAAGGAGATTTACAGAATCTCAGTTGTGGAACCTACCAGACCAGGATTTGAACCTGCAACCTTTTGGTCACAAGTCCAACTCTGTACCACTAGGCCACAACTCCATCCTCTCTCTGTGTGCTGGAAACAAGAACCTTCAAATAAATAATTATTATAAAATTGATTACCATATTTTGCTCGTAAATCAAATAATATAGGAGTTATCAAAAACTTCAAATTTTCACATCTCATCAAGAATACACACTAAAGGATGTCCAGTGTTTACCTTGCGTAAAAGCGCTGACCGAGTCGTTTCCCATGTCCAGCCTGATGAGGACGCCATGCTTTGGTGGAACAGTGATGTGAAAAACCAAAGCTTCAGGTCTGCTGTCTTTGTCTACTGCCTTTAGGACTTTGCTGGTGACCTGAAAACCCAAGTGACCTGAAGACAAGATCTTTAAAGTCGGTGCACCTTTGTTAATCACAATCTGCGGCACACCATTGTCCACAGACACAATGGTTATCTTCATGGTCTGGGGTCGCTGGGTCTCAAACACTGTGTCGGGAAAAACGTAAAAATCGGAATGGGTTCCATCTGTAACCGTGAAAGAAAAGCTGTCCTTGTCTGACTCCGTGCCATCGTGTCTGTAGCTAATCATATTCTCATTCAGGTCCTGCTTCGTGAACAAAGTCACAGGTCGACTGCCATTAAAGAGCAGTTTGCCATGAATGGGCAGTTGGGTTACAGTGAACTTTAAAAGGTTCTCGGTGGTGTCTTGGTCCTCAACTGTCAATTCAAATGGTGTAATAAGTTTAGTTTGTCCTTCGGTCACGAGAAGGTTATGGATGGTCAGCACTGGCTTTTTATTGTCGACGTCGACTATTGAAACGCGGAAGGTACGGAACACAGGGTTGTAGCCATCAGTGACTTCAAACTCAAAGCTGTCCATCTTCACTTCATCATCTGCTGTGTGAATATAGTAAATCTTGCTTCCTGCCAGTTGTAGCTGGGTGAAGGACACAATAGGCATGCCAGGCGTGTCCGTGCTTTCAAGATGACCTCTAACCGGTGCCCTTGTGATAGTGAAGACCAAGTTCTCATCTGGACTGTTGAGGTCACTCGTGCTGAGAAGATTTGTAGTAAGCGTGACCTTGCCACCTTCTTTAAGAGAAACGCCTTTACTGATCACATCTGGAAAGACTTGATCTATACTACCTATCGCTATATAAAAGTATCGGTCAATTAGTGGATTGGTCCCATCGGTTACGTCAAACTTCACCAGGTCTCGAATGCCTTCCTGTCCAGTGTGAGTGTACAAAATGAGGCCTTTGTTCAACTCCTGTTGGGTGAAATTCATGCCTATTGTAATGTTCTCTGGAAATTCTAGTGATCGCTTTAGAGATTGTGAGGACCTTCTGTGAAGAAAGCCCTGACTTGGGCCATAACGGATAATGAATGTCAAAGTCTCGTCATCGGAGTCCAGATCCGTAGCTTTCAGTACTCTGCTACTAATCTCCTTCGTCTCCCCAATCTCAACTTCCAGTCCGTCATTAATGGCCAGCCTTGGTGTTTCATCATCCACCGGAATTATCATTATTAGAATGGTTCCCTCAACTGAATGCTTGCCGTCTGTAAGAAGGATATTAAACCCATCTTCTGTGGTCTCCGAGTCATCATGCTCATAAATTATGCTGGAGGCTTCTTTGATTTGTTCAAGAGTAAAGTTTGTGATTGGGACAGACCCTGATGTTAGCTGATTGAGAATAAGTCCATGAGTGGGAGGTTTGGTGATGATGAACATCAAACTTTCTCCAGGAACATCAGCGTCAACCCCATTCAAGAGAGGCGTGTCAACGATAACATTCATTCCTTCCATTACGACAAACTCCCGAGAAAAGATCTCTGGTTTTTCATCATTGGTTGGAATAATGACGATGGGAAAGAACTGTCTCTCTGAAAAATTCACTCCATCTGAGCATCGGAATGTGAATCTATCTTCCACTGGCTCAACTCCTTTGTGGATACTTTGGACGTAATGAATGTGACCTTCATTAACATCCCTGATTAGGAAAGCACTGACTGCAGTTCCAGATCTTGATTTTTCTGAGCCTGGAGCTGGAGAGATGTTCTCCAAATACCCGGATGAAGGCTGGGTGATAATGGTACAGAGAATATCATCACTTGGTGTGTCTGCATCCTTGGCGGATATGTGCTGTCTACTAATTGTGTTTTTATCCCCTTCGAAGACACTAAACATGGAGTGAAGAGCGACCACTGGGGTTTGGTTATCAACTGGGAGAATAGTGACATGAACACGGACTCCAGTTACGCGGTTTCCACCGATGTTCCATTCGTCAGACATGTCCGAAAGCGTTAGATTAAAGAAGTCCTCTACTGAGAGAAGACCAATCTCACCACTGGTATGAACATACATTACAAGACCACCGATAACGTCAGCTTGAGTGAACCTGCTCGTGGAAACACCATTCAGCATTATGTCTCCATATTTAGGAGGTTTCTCCACTATAAAAGTCAATCTGAGTTCATCCGTATCTTCGTCTTTTCCCTGGATAACGCTGGTGGTTATTTCAGTGGCGCTATTTTCAAGCACATCCAAACGAGAGCCAACTGAGCCCATGATGAAACTAACGGTGGGAGTCTCATCATCAATAGGCTTTACCGACACTTTTACGGTGATCGGTACAACATGTACGCCATCAGTAATGTCTAGTTTAAACGTGTCACTTGTGGTTTCGTCTCCGTTATGAACATACGATACTCTCCCATCAGTCACGTCCATTAAGTTGAAGCTACTTCCCTTTTTTAAGTCACCTAAAGGATGCTGAACGTGCCCGTGCATTGGAATTTGAGTTAGTGTAAATAAAATTAGCGTACTGTCCGTGTCGAGGTCGTTCGCATCAAGTTCGGCATTTGTGATGACGTGCACCCCCCTTTCAAGAACCGTAAAGCCAGTGTTGGTGATCTGTGGGGGTTTGTTGTTTACGGGCTGGAGAAAAAGAGTGAAAACTCCATCAGCGCCATTTCCAGCAGTGTCTTCGACTGTGAAATGGAACTGCACCACATGAGGTACGATTCCAAGTTCAAGGTCTGGTGGGTTATAGGAAATCTTATGATGGTTGACCTGTGCCTGAGTGAATTCTGTTACCACAGTGTCAGGGCTGTCGGTTAAAACGATGAACCCAAATTGGACCGGATTGTTCTCATCAGTGTCTGTTGGCGGACGAGTTATTGTGTATTTCAGGTCACGATCCTCAGAGTCCAAATCAGTGTAACGCAGGACGTTCTTGTTGAAATTAGTGAGTTGGTATTCGTGTACGATCATCTGCAAAGTAGAGCCGGGGAAAAGAACGGGTGGAACATCATCTATAGGCAGGATTTTAATAACAAATACGTTTTCTCCTGATTGGTTGGGGGGATCAGCATCATCTTGCACTTTAAACACAAACTGATCGGTTATGGTGTCAGTGATGTGTGGGCCTGTGTGTCTGTAGAAGAGCTTTTCATCTGTAATGTCCTTCTGGAGCCACCGAGTCACCACTTTCTCATACACACCATCTTCAGCATTAAATTTCCAGGAAGACGGGTCTTCAGGTGCATCAGACTGCCTCAACAAAACCTCTCCGATAGCCGAGTGCGGCGGCTCGATTGAAAACGAGATGGTGGAATCTTCAGAGTCAATGTCAGCAGCGCTGAGCATCAGCTGCGAAATGGGCATAATCTGATTCTTGAACAAAATAAGCCCGGTGTTTGCATTTATGATGGGAGGCTCGTCGTCTGTGGGAACGATGGTGACAGGGAACAGAAATTCCACTTCGTTCTTGCCATCTGACATGCGGAAAATAATGTTGTCGCTGTATGTGTCACTGCCGTCGTGTTGGTAAACCACAATGCCACTTTCTAGATCAGCAGGTGTGAAATACTTCCTGCTGCTGCCCAGCACTGTTAAATGACCGTGACGCAAACCGTCCACCACAGTTATCTTCACACTGGCCAGGTTGTCTTCGTCGCTAATTTCTAAATTGCTCCGAGTGAACAAAGACCTAGACTGGCCTTCATATAAAAGCTGTCCGGTGTTTTTAGTCACAACCGGCGCCAGTGTGTTCATAGGCTTCACGACGATCATAAAAGCGAACGGATCTGAAATGCCACCATCTGTGTCCACGACCTCAAACTCAATTTGGAAAATCCTCTCAATATCGGAGTCAAGAGACGGGGGTTTGTAGGCTATTTTGAGATCTTTCAGGTCTCGCTGATAGAACGATGTGATGGGTAAATTTCGGTCATCTGTGCTGACGATGTAACCTTCCTCAAAGGAAAGAGGAGACGTGATGTTGAAGATCAGATAATCGGAATTGGATTCGGTGTCCTCGGCAGCCAGCATATCGGGGGTTAACGCCGTCATGACAAACTGGTCGACTTCCATCATCATCATGGACACAAAACTTGGTCGGGGAGGAGTGTTTTCCTCCCCCTCTTTTATTCGAATCATCACATGAAAGAACTCCTGCTTGAGCAGATTGTTCTCCTGACTCCGGAGCTCAACCACCATTGGGATGTAATCCCTATTAGGAGACTTGTGAGTGGATGTGTGCTGATACCTGATGTTAGCTTTCAGAAACTGATCACAGTCCATCATTTTCTCCAGTTTGCTCTCATCCACAACTTTCCCATATCGAGGCAGAACGCTAGTGGCAGCGAGTGACGTCACCTCACACTTCTCAGAGTTTTTGTCATAGGTGAAGTCTAACACTTTCGTCGTTACTGGATTACTAGAACCCCGCAGTTTATCAACGATCAGTGGCATGTTCTTAGTTACGATCTCCAGCTGTGTGAAAACCACCTCCACCTCGAGCATGAACGGGATAATGATAGTGTCGGTCTGAGTGTCATACCTGAGCTGCAGCTTCACCCGGTCCGTCGCGGGACTCCGTGAGCCGAAATGCGAGTACGTGACATCGTTGGGACCGAATTCGCACGGGAACTTTTTGGGAGACACGTGTCCCGGTCGCTCCGACAAAGGATCGTTCTCCAGGACCGTGACGCTGCATCGATCTCCCGGCTGAACTTCAATCACCAAGTCGTTGATCGGATCGATGTACACAGACCTCCCAAAAGGCACGTGCATGCCGTTGTTGGCCACCAGGATCGCGTCCTCCGAGACTTCCGGCGTGTAGGCGTAAGACAGTCCGTGTTTATCCGCTCCTTGCACCGAGGCACCTGACAGGAATATCAGGACCACAAAGCGTGTTGAAAGTTTCATCGTGAGTGCGAATGTGCTCAGCCACGGCAGCATCTGCAGACACTGGGCTATCGGAACGGATTTGGAGCTTGTTTGTGTTTCACATCCACGGAAACAGGTGGCGAGAGACAAATGTTTGCTGTTTTGAGAAGCCCACACGCGCGCCACGGGCAGACTAGAGCGGCATCGCCTGCCACTGAATGAATGGGCGCTGATTTTAACTCGCTTGCAGAAGCAGCGAGTAGACACGCCCATCGCGCTGTTCTATTGGACAGAGAGTCGCGTTTACACGCCCACAGACAATGTTCTCAGGAACAAAGTTGTACGTTTAAACTTTTATCCAAGTACGGTATTTTCAAATTTTCCCAATATAGTCTCTAACAGTTCATTTTAAATATGAATGTACTAAAATCGAAGACACTGGATAATATATACTCCTCCCAAATGTTTTAATTCGATATGCTGTTCTTTTTAGCCTTACAAAGTTTTAATAGAATATAAAAAAAATAAAACAAGTGAATAAAAATCTATTTTATTGGATTGAACAAAATAAAGTGAAAAAAAAAAAATCATCCTCACACACAAACATGTTACCACACACAAAAGATCCTTACACCCAACTTTGCAACATTGACACACACACACAAACACATTTAAAAGCAAATCTACACACGTAAAAGCAAAAACGCTTATTCAAAATATTACACAATAAATAATATTTTAAAATAATAAAATAATTCTACAAATATTTGACACCATAAGTTAATGTACATGTTAAAAATAGTAAAATAAGATGTATTGTATTCTTTTTTTCCAACAGCTTGAACTAAAACTATATTTCAGTACAAAGGAAAAACAATGAAACAGTAGCAACTTTTATAGAAATAACATTTAGAAAGCATGTATTATAGAAAACAAATATCTGTAATTCTTGGTTCCGTGCATTATTAAATTACAGAAAGATGAAGAACAAATGCAAGTTGAAATGATTTAAATTACAGGCTGCTAGGTAAGAGAAGAGAGAGTCAAAATTACAACATGACAGACCCCGAGCAAAAGGGTCCGTTTCCCACAATCCCTCAGACCTGTAATCAATCGCTTGTTCAGAGCCGTAAAGCTGATGACTGAGTCCAGACGAGTCACCCTTCTCCCACCGGCTCACTTTTACAATGCAATCATCTTCTTAAATCGACTGTAAAACTTTTGAGAGAGACCAAGGCCATTGATCAATACTTCTATATACATGGTCTTATCCTCCATAGCAATGATGAAGGTGGTCCATATTGGCATGATAGCAAAAAGCAGATGTGGCAGATTGTTCGGCTGCACATCCATGATGCGATTCTCCCGTTCCAGCGCATTGCCACAATGCTCTAATAGCTGGAGTTCTGGTGACTTTGAAGGCCGTTGGAGTACAGTGACTCGTTGTCATGAAACCAGAAACCAATCTGAGACGATTCATGCTTTATGACATTGTCCTGCTGGAAGTAGCCATCAGATGATGGACCACTGTGGTCACAACAGTGTGACTACACATTTTTATTGGCTATACTTTGTACTTGTGCTGAGTATCAAAAACATAAGCAACTTGACAACAGTTTTGATTGAGTATATGTACTCTTTACTACACAACATTTGAATTGACACTTACTAACCGTTACTCGTAACATTGTGATTGACACAAAGTTGCCATCTTTTTCTACAGCGGTTAATTTCTTGGGCGGATGAAGCGATATCACCATCTGCAGGATGCTGAAGGTACTGGATGCTATTTATGAGCTAAATCACGTTTACTCTTTTGAGTTTGACTGAGACTGACATCATGTTCTTTTTAATCTATTTTGTTCTGCATTGAGGTGTTAAATTTCACTTCTATATTAAGAAAGTAAAACCTCATAGTTTCTTGTTTTTCCACATGTCTTTGTGTGTTGTTTAGCCTAAATTTAGTACGTCGCATGTTTATTGGTGACTTGCTATCTTGTAACGGAGTAATTTTTACTGTAAGGTATCCACACTTTTACTCTTTTCAGGTACTGTTTCATCAGTGGGTCACAGCATAGTCAAAAGCAGTGTGTGAAAGTCCCAGTAGATCAGCAGCTTCTGAAAAAACTTAGACCAGCCCGTCTTGTACCACAACCATGCCACATTCATCTTTCTTCCTCATTCAGACTCTCGGTTTGAACTCCAGTAGATTGTCTTGACCATGTCTATACAGTATGCATTCAGTTGCTGCCGTCTGATTGGCAGATTAGGAACTTGCATTAATGTGCAGTTGGACATGTGTACCTAAAAAGGGAGTGTATACACACTGTGCATATTATGATTTCTGGACATGGAGACCCAGTTATGGATCTTTCTGGACATTTACATATAAGACAATGTAGAGAAGGTCTTGTTTAAAGGACAGTCGTTCCTTAGAGTGCAGCTGACATTTCTACAACAGCTGCTGAGGGGAAAAACCTGCAGCCAGAACTAAGTGTAGTTTAAATGTTTCTTTACTCTCACTCAGATGGCAGGGAATCACACGCTCTTTAGCTGGAGCTCTGTCAGGAACTGAATCACTATCATTAAGGAACAATTGCTGTGTCGCTGCTCTTTTCAGATGAGACATGTCTGAACGCTTCAGCATATTCTCCTCATCGGTAAAAAAAGATCAACCACACAGAAACACTACACTACACACACACACACACACACACACACACACACACACACACAGTCAAAAATGTAAATTATGCTTTGTAAAAATGCTATAAAATGTCAATTACAAGAATATTTGCTTAAGTCTTCTCGAGTATATTTTTTACGCATTGAATTTAACATGCAGGTCAGTATTGGGTGTTATTATTATTATTATTATTAATAATAATTTAAATAGTTCAATTATAACGTAAGTTGTGTGTAAATGTCAAGTTGGTAACTTACAGATTGATACAGATACAGATACAGATACAGATACTGATTCTCCTCAGCAAGCCAGAAAAGCTGTTCTTTTTGTCACATTTAGGCTGTATTTAAGATTTAACACAAGCACACAAAATATGTGAGCATCAATTAAGACTCAGACAGTAGAACTAAGAAGAATAGAGTAAAATGGGAAATAATAGAATAGAATGAAGTAGAAAAGCTCAGAGAAGAACAGAATAGAGTGGAAAAGACATGAATATTGCATATTGAATGTAATTGCATAATGAAATTGAACAGGGCAAATGTAGAGTATAATAAAGTATGTACAATAAAGCCGAAAAATTAAACAGATTACAAATTATATCGATTCAAAATGAATAAAGTTTATTTCAGAACAGTGTAGAATAGAGTTAAATTGTATAGAGTATAAAATATTAAAATAGATTGAAAATTTGATTTGTGCGCTTTGAGACAGTTAAAACTGTGAAAAGCGCCTTACAAATGCTCAGAACTTGAACTTGAAAAATGTCAAAAAAAAAAAAAAATATTAAAAAAAGAGTCGAGGATAATAGAGTATTTTAGTAGAACATAGAGAATCAATTATAAACCAACAGAATTACTCTTGAGACTTGTTGTTTAAAAAGTTGTTTGTGATAATAAAATTGTGGTTTGAGAATAAACAAGCAATAGTAATTAATAGATTCAAAAAATAATGCTGTGTCATGTAACAGTTTTAGACAGTAATAATTGAAAACGACTGACGTCATCAGTCCGATAACAGATTTATCAAAATCACATGTCATTGTGACCATCTACAAACAATTGAAAAGATGTAGCGGTAAAACCGTAGAAGTCCAGCGGAGGGCGCTGTTGCATCATCTAACTTCGTTTATTTTAAACTACAAGATTGTGACTACAGTGCTATATTGGGATTTGCCAGAATATTGTAGTTTTTAGTAAACTGAATTATGAAATTATATTGTTAATTATAATAATTATATTGAAATATTATATTGAAATTATATACATGAACATATTTCAAGAAAATCAAACTTGAAATAAAGATGTATTTTTTATGCATCGAGATCAGTTGAGAGAAAAAATGGCTTGAATAAGAATTAGTAGAATAATACTTATTATAATTGTTAATGTTTGTGCAATGTGTGTGCAAGTTCACGCTTTTGTTTCTGTCTATTTTCTCATGCTTTCCTGACTTTGCTCATAAATCACCTAAAACACACAGGTAATGCTGATTTCAAAAAGTAATGTACATTTTTTTTTTACTTTAAATAATGTAATGCTGCAATGGATATGAATGAATAAATGTGTAGAGTGAAGAAAAGAACAAGCAGAACTCTGTCAGTAGCAGAGTGATTTGTTCAAAGCTTTTGGTTTTTTAAACTAAACTGAAGAGTCAGACTAATTCCTGCCATGTTTGGTTTTTTATCATAAACCCCAAAAGACCACCAGCAGCAAGAGGAGGATCAACCGAGGGACCTAATCATTGACGCGCCACTTCAGCGGTTCACGTGATGCTTTTACGGGCCGTAATACACCTCAGCGGCGGTTTAACGAGGCTTCTGAACGCAGTGGACCAACGGATGCTCCTCGCTTTAATCACAGTTAAAACAGCCTGTGATAATTGGAGCGGCCATCTTGCTTTTCTTCTCCAGAGTAATGTGAAGAAAGCAAGAGGACTGAAGTGAGAAGAGATGGAGGTTAATTATAGGCCATGGGCTGCAGACGGGCCTGATGATGGATGCCACAGTCACGTAATGGAGCTTTTTGGACAAATGCAATGTTCTGAGACTGGGAGGAGAATTGGTCTGGAAGGAAACATCCATCAGTGGCTGATGAGGCTGAAAAGCTCTGAACATGAGTCTGCGTCCAATCAGATTTCAGCCTTGTGATGTTTGAGAAGGTCGGGTTCAATTCCCACTTCACCGTGTCGGCCCTGCGGTTCCTCGCGAGCTGGCTCTGTTCTAAAGATTGGTTGGCTTTTTCATCGCCGGTTTTATTTAGGGTGCATTAACAGAAATAGATATTTAATTTCTTTTTCCATCTGCAGTGCTTTATTTCCACTTGACTGGTCTAAACCTTTTCATTTTTCCTAAGCGTGTCAAGACCTTCACCGCCAAAGCAGCTTAATTTGAATTTCAAGCATACTTCTGATGCTTTCTATTTTTCACGTATTTACATTTATATACACGTGTGTGTGTGTGTGTGTGTGTGTGTGTGTTTGTGTGTGAGAGTAGATGTCATTGAATGGAAATAATGTGTTTTACTGTATTTCAGTAAAACACCACCAAGCTTTTTCAAAGAAACAAATTGAACCCATTTCAGAAATGGCCGGGCTTTTCCGCATGATCTCGTTCACTCATTCCCGTCACACAAGATGTGAAGTGAAAGTGGGAGACGTGTGTGGAGGAAGGACAGATCATCCAGCAGCTCTCAAAGCGGGTCAAGGCAGCAGACGAATGCAAAGTGAAAAATTAAAACAAGCGGCAGAGAAGTGAGGACTGACCTCACATCACAAAGATCTGTCAGGTACCTGGTGAGAAACCAACGTAAAACTCTTAAAATTTAAATAAGGTGTAAATACACAGACAGGCTCAGTTTAAATTAAAAAAAGATCAACCAGTCAGTCAATCAACCAACCAACCAATAAATCAATCAGTCAGTCTGTGTGTCTGTCTATTATCCATCCATCCTTCCCTCTGTCTGTCTGGATCTTCAGACTGAGCTACACACTTTACTTAGAAAAACAGCTTTTTGCAAATTCTCCATATCTAATTCCAGAAAATCAGTTTTAAACGTTGGTAACTTACACAGAGAAAGCAATGTTAATTATATAGAAAGCATGCTGCAGAGCTAAACGCATTCCTAATGCATTTCTATGAAGCGGTAATTACTCAAATCTTACAACACAAAGAAGAACAAAAAGCATTTTTCCGAGACGGAGAATAAAAAAAATCCAGCAAAATGAAACTAATTTGCTTGGGTGGCGGAGGCGCGGCATCGGCTTGGAATAAAAGTCACTGGTAATTGCCGTGCGCATTAATTACTGCTGTGAACCTCAGAAAACAACCTGCCGCTCGACGAGAGAATGTTTAGCTCCAGAAACATCTGGGCTCTTATCAGACGGACACACAGAGAGAAGCAGCATCTTATCTGGACGCTCGGCCGCTGCAGGGGACACGGAAATGACACATTGTCAACAGCATTTCACTCCGTCTTTGTGTAACTGTTCAATTTCCACAAACCTACGAGCAAAATGCCTTGGCTTGGATGAAGACGCCTATGGAACTCGAGAGGAAAAGATCTCAGCCTTTATTTAAAGCAGAATAATAAAGACTTGGCCGTTTTCTTGCTGCTTATAATTAGGTGCTTGGCCTGGAGGGGGCATAACCACCATTACTGAAAATATTTCCAACGCCCGGAAGTGTGTTTAAATTAAATAGATCTATAAAGATCCATGCACACAAAACTGGATAGTGAATAAAAGATGATGGGGAAGCAATTTATTTTCTCCCAAGCAGAAATAG
>SOMO01000033.1:995274-1010323 GCA_028128575.1 Paedocypris carbunculus | reverse complement strand
TCTGTCCCAAACCTATATGTACAATCATATTTTAACTCATCTCGTACTTATTACCTGAGATTGAGAAAGAGTCATTAAAAGACTCATAAAACTTGCAACTTATTACAATTTCAGTACTTGAGTGATTTGGATAAAAAGCATCTGCTTTGCATAAAAGCGTCAGCCAAATGACTGTAAAGTAAAGTAAAGATTGCCCCAGCCAATCACAAAGCAGGACACACACTCTCTCTGGTCGATTTTCCAGACTCAAATTCTCCTAAATGTTTATGGACTATAAACTTTAAAGCTCAACCAGAACAGGAGAGGATTTGCTCACCTCTTCCGCCGCAAACTTCAACACAGCTGTGAACGGCGTGCTATCAGGAACACTTAAACTGAAAAAGAGTAAGTGGTGTAATTTAATTTCCATCAAAGGTGGGCATTCACAAAGGTGCTGCATGAAAAATAAAAATCCCAAACAGTCCTACAGATTATTATAAATTATAAAGAGGTTCATCTATGGCAGCCATGTGTTCACAGTTTTCTACAAAAAAATTGAAAATATCTGAAAGAGTTTTTTTTGAGTCTTTTTTTGTTATTGCCTTCTGATTTAAGCCTAAAATAAATTACATTTGTGACAGCTGATGGCTTCACACAGAAACACTCCCAAACTCTAAATTGACCTGAATTATAAATACATTACTTTGACAGTTGACTAAATTGAACTGATGGCCCTTCTTTGAATCGCGTTGTGGCCATATTTTATCACAACATAATTCAATCTAGAGATTCTTTTAAAAAATATAAAGTAATACTGGTTGATTCAAAGAGCATATGTACAACAATACAGTACGTCAAGTTATTTCGCATCCAGAGTGAGACAGATTAAAGTATGGATGACATGCTTTTAAAATCTAGGATAAATATAAGTATCGACATAACTGGATTTAGAAATTTAAATGGAGAAACAATTCTTGTTAAAAACAAGCTTTAACGACACGAGATGAAACGATGATCTGTTACTCACACTTTATATGGTAACCGAGGGTCCGACGTGAGTGTGATTTTAAAAGTTACTTTGGACCTGAAACAGACGCAGAAAAAACACACAGTTCACGAAACTCGGCCACTTTCTTTCGTTATAAATATTTCCTTAAAACTAATAAAGCGCTTACATTTTGCGAGGCTTGAAAGAGCGCAGAGCACACCCGGAAGTTGTGAGGACCCTTTGTAACACGTCATCGGTTTGAAGAAGCGTTACTTATAAGGATTTCTCAATTCTCCGTTGTTTACCTATTGATTTTTTCTATTAAATGGTTTTTAAATGATCGTGGCTCAATTATATTTATGAGGGCAAAGGTAAAATAGGTGATATTAATCGTCTTGGATTTTAGTCAGGCAAGTCCAGGCGGTCCTGAAATAAACATTACCGTAAGAGTTCTGGAGCAAGCGCCACATCATTTTGCAGCACTTAAAAGCGCAATTACCGGAGTTTTCACTACTACAGTAGATTTTCATTTCATTCTATATAAAATGTACAGTTGGAATTATTATTCAAGAATGCTCATAAACGTTTATACAATTTTGTCACCCACAAAAAACATATCCTGCTAAAATTATTCAAGTTAGAAATATGAAAATGCCTCGAAAACATAAATAGAATAAAACACAACATAAAAATGAATAAAAACATGTGCTAGTAAGTAAATTGACAATCACCTCGCCTCACATCACGTTTCTTTCCTTCAAATTGTGCAACTACAATTATGATACTGGATCAAATCAAATCACTTTATTGTCACATCACCACAGCGTGTGAGCTGTGGGGAGTGAAAAGCTTAGGTGCAAGCTCTAGACAGTGCAGACGTACAGTGCAAAATACAAAATATTTTTTTTTACATATGTACAGTAAAGCACTGCATTATGGGATCTGTAGTTTCTGTGCATCAGCAGGTCCCATCTCCAGGCCAATAATACTAATAATAACAACTCCATATAATAGTATTTCGCAGACTGGGTATAGTTGTAGGGGGGGCTGGATGTATTTATACAATACACACAAAAAGAAAATACTTTTGCCGCATCCACAAGAACGCTTAACACATTCTGAAGAATACTCATTTAAATAAGGTGGGAAATGGCAAGATAATTTTAGCAACACTGGTTCAAATGACTTTCCTGGTTTCACACAAATCATCTTCAGAGTCAGAGGTCCACCAGGTCCAATTAGGTTTCTGCTGCTGAATAACTTTGGCTTAAAGTTTCTTATTCCGGCTAGTCTGAGAACATTTCATCTCTGGTGGGTGATGGATTCATAGAGCGCAGTAAGCTAACCTGAGTCGTGAGTCATTCTCATAAACTAACCTTGATTACAGGCTCCACAGGGCAAAGCGCCAGCAGCTTCTCCAGAGGGACTTGTGGGTGTTGAAGGAAAAAGACTTCTCTGCGTGACTCAACCTAAAATCACTAGACACAGAGAGTTTTGCAGGAGTCCATTACACGTTTGTCACAGGGTTGAGTGAATCATTAGGCAATTCCAAAGCGTCTGATGACCAAAAAGTAGGTAAAAAAAAAAAAAAATGTACTTTTTGCCATCAAAGGTGATATTGGTTACTGAGGCAGGGGCGCCGATAAGGGGGTGTAGGTTAGGACAATTCTGGGGGCNTAACTGAATTGTGGCTCTTGCAATTTCATGCAAATGATAATTTGTATTGCCCTCATTGATTTCCTTTGTTTACTTTTTAAGCTAAACCTCCATCCATCCATCCACTCATATCCATCTGCTCTTCTGGGTCCGGGTTTTGCAGGCAACAGCCTGATAGTCATGCCCACACTTTCCTTCCTCAGTTCAATCCCAGGCAGGCTTTGAGGCAAAGTCCCAGCGGTTATTCCTGAGTCTTCCCCGAGGTCTCATCCTGATAGGACATGTTCGGATTGCCTTTCCTGTAAGATGTCCCACAGGTATCGAAATAGGTGTTTATGAAATAAATCCAATAATTCTGAAATATCCAAGACCTCATCTTTTGGATCATGACTCAAAGCTAAATAACAGAGATAAAAGTATTAATGCAGAGGGACCCGGAAATGAAAGGCTTTGCCCTTAGCTCAGCTTTACAGCAATGGATCCTTTCATCAACCTTGCGCCCCATTCATTTTGTCACTGTCCATGGTGCTGAAGCCCATGTCATTTACTAAACATACACTGAAGAACCATGAACAGTGAAATGCTTAACTAATAAACCTCTAACCAGAATTTAGAGTAGAATATGTGAAAACATGCGTGTATAAGCAAGAGACTATTGTAATTAAAAGGAAACAAACGCACCGTTTCTTTGTATATTAGATCACTAAACAGATTTATTTTTCATTTGTGCATGTTTTAAATTATTTTGGAAGCACTGAAATAAAACGTAATCATGTAAGCGATCACAGCACTGAACGTAAAATATCTGCTGTAAAATGAGTCACAGGGTAAAGAATTTCTTTCTTTTGTGGTTGTTCTAAAAATGACTTGTTCACACCTACTTGTTCGGTCCTTCTGTGCCTTGGATTTTTTTTTATCTTCTGGGCTTTGGATTTGCTTCAGAATTTTCATAAGAAATCACACAGGACCTGATCATTTATCTGACTCGCCTTTTTCGCTCTCTCACCACTTCACGTGTTCTATAAATATCAGATGCATTTTATGGCCATGGGTTCAACAGCAGAATCTAGACCAAGAAGTCAGGCAAATTCAAGCTTCTTTTGAGCAGTAAGAAGGATTTGGACAGGTTCAGAACGTCTGGTGTCTCTTGATAAGGGCAAGTACGTGTAGCATTTTTAGAGCAGTGTAACAGCAGCACAGTTGAAGAAGCTGAGGTCTTCTGGGGGTCTGAGCCCCTGAATTAGCTTTTCTCAATTTTGTGATATTGTCATTGGTTTTATGAAACATCATTTAAATCAAATAAGATCCATTAAAAAAAATGATGGAGAGTTTTTTAAAGACAACATAGACAATATAATCTATTAAATATTTGTAGAAAGTTTTAAACTGTGAAAATCATTCAAAGCAAATGTAAAAATAATATGACAGAGCAACTGCTTTCAGGTAGACGATTGCTTTACATCATTAGTAATGCACAAGAGGATAAAGGTGTGAAGGTGAAACAGCGAAACAGTTAAGCTTCACTTTATCTGATTTTGGACCGAGTTAACCATTATCTGGAGAAACAGAAGCTGTGCCAGTTTGTTGGATTTAATTGATGTAATGTGTTCAGAATTGAATTATCCAATCTTGTGTGTCCGCTTGATTGGTTTTAAAGCTGCTGTGACCTGAAATGACAGGAACAAACAGGAAGTTTGGCTCAGATTTGTGCATTTGTTGTCTGACTGGGATTTTAATGGGATGGAGGTACGGCTGGTTTCTCCACATTAAATGAACTGTGCTAACCAGGTGGCAGAGAAGCAAGCTTGTGGCTTCCAGCCAGAGCTCCAGTTACTTGAGTATCAGCAAGAGACATCAATGTTCCGACCATTGTGGCGTATTAAATACCAAGAAAAGTTCAAATTAATATGTATAAGTACATGCAACCATCTATTTTCTGAATCTATTTCTGGATCACAAGGACCTGGAACCCAGCAAACCAATCAGGAGACACCCCCTGAATCAGTGCTTAACCAATCACAATATAGGTAATCAATCACAATAACCAATCTACATAGAAAGATCTCAACTGGCCTACAGCTTCTTTTGTCCTTCTGACTGTAAGGCAACAAATCTACCCACTATGCCATCATGCCACCTAGATAAGTGCCTTCCACTTTCTTACATATAGCATCTACATATACATATTCTACAAAATTCACAGGCAACAAACTCTACATCATACACAAATAATTCTAAACACAGTTTAGTATATAATTTATATATATGTATATATACGTATATCTTTACTGTCCTTGCATCGCCTATTTTTAGTGCTTTGTGTTATTCTGAATTCACACTAATTACAGTTATTCTGCCGCTTGATTGGTTTCTTGGAAACTGTTCATTGTTGCTTCTGATCATTAGCTCTGTTGAGTTTAACACGGGGTTGGATGAAACCAACACATTTCATATATTTCACACTTTTGATTTTACATTTTGAAGAACGATCAGCAGGCAAGCTCAAGTTTTAAGCCCCGGGTTAGCAAATGTACAGCATTTCTACGCACCATTAAGCTGACATACTAGTCATCATGATTTCCATTAAATTCAGTGTATGAGTGATTCATAGCCAAAGCTTTAGCTCAGAGTTTCTCTTAAAACGCCGTTTACTCTTTACTCTGCTACTGTGTTTACTCTGAAAACACAGAAGAGAAACTGGGTTTAATATTGGTTTGTTCGGGAGGTAAATACAGATAGTAATCGTCGTCAGAACAATCTCGCCTTATTTTTCTCTCTCATAATAAGTTATGCTAATGTAACCTTTCTGTTGAATTAATGCAGTGACTGTTATGCCGGGCACTGGATGCATTGTTTTATAGTTTAAATAAATATTGTCAGGTCAAATACTTTGAATCCTAGACGTATTCAGATCTGCTGTCTGCAGATCAGTATCTGCTATTTTCTTCACGTTTTAAATTCAGTCCCTTCAGTTGTTCTACATTCTGCGTTATCAGAACTCAATGCAAAATCAATACATTACCGTGACTTGCAGACGTACTTTTAACATATATGCATTAACCAGCAAAATAAAATCAAAGGAAATCATTCTGGAAATAACTACCTTGAGAACTCCTGAAGGGACTGGGAATGGAGCTTTCATGGTCAGGCAGTGTAACAACGGTCATTGGGTTCGGCAGCAATCATGGACTGGCTAATTAGCGCGTTGATAGCGTGCGTGGTTGTTGACTGTTGAAATACATAGAGGAGGTATACGACGACATAATCAATACTGCTACGAAGTTACACTATGCTGCCATAGTTAACTTCCAACCATTCTCATTATAAAGTTCAATATGCTCTGAGAGCTCTTAAGAAAGTATAATGCTATTTACAGTAATGTAAATTACAGTAGATTGCACTACTGAAATAGACAGACAAGCAGGCAAAGAGACACACTGGTGGAAAGTAATGTAAATTACAGTAGATTGCATGTAATGGCCACTAAATTGACAATTGACTTTACTTTAGATTTATTTGGCAGATGCTTTTTACCACAGCCACTTACAAAATGACCAGATCAGGCTCAGTGTCTTGCTGAAGAACTTTTCAGTTGTGGAATCATCTGGTCTGTGATTTCAACATGCAGCCTTTTTAATTTTTTTTCTTGTATGTTTGTGTTTTCCTACAAATGTGTGAACTAGAGTCAAACCTTTCTCATAGGCTTTGCTTTTCCACAATGTTGTTCCTTGTTTAAATTCACAGCCACAATGCCAGAAACTGGTTCCTCAAAGAGATTTGGCTATGGCTTTCAGACTAAGATGAGTGTCTCTTTGCCAGCCATCTCCTGGGGCAAAGGCCACCAACAAAAGTCCTTCAGACGTCTCAATAGTGTACCCAGCTTTTTTTTTATCTTATGTGGTAGGTTATACAGTCAGTTTCCTCATCCTCACTCTGGAATGTTACACTGATATGCTGTAAACTCGTTTAAACATAAGTTTGACAGCGTTCTTTCATAAAACTCTCAATCATGGTGATGAAGTCGTTAACTGTATTTAAAATGTAACATATAATAGACAGGGGCGGCACGGTGGCGCAGTGGTTAGCGCTGCTGCCTCACAGCAAGATGGTTCCGTTTGACACTTGAGGTGTGAGTTCATGTTCTCCCCGTGTTTGCGTGGGTTTCCTCCGAGTTCTCCGGTTTCCCCCACAGTCCAAAAACATGCGCTTCAGGCTCATTGGAGTATGAGTGAGTGTGTGAATGTGTTTGTCTGTGTGTCCCGCTCTGCGAATGGTTGGCCACCAATCCAGAGTGTGTATCCTGCCTCTGGCCCTAAGACGCTGAGATAGGCGCCAGCTCCCCGCGACCCTGTAAAGGATGAAGCGGTAGAAGATGAATGAATGAATGATATAATAGACAGAATATGCAGTACTGAGAATATATCCATATCTAGTCAACTTGCACAGTTTCACCTCTCAGCAATCACTTACAGACATAATAAGAAACAGATTGACAGACACAGTGTCAGACAGACAGGCAGGCAAAGAGAAGAACTGACAGACACAAACACAGAAGAATAGACAGACAAACAGACAGACAGACAGATACAGGCAGACTGAAAAATAGACAGGCAAGCAGGCAAAGAGACACACTGGTGGAAAGACAGACACAGACGGAAAGATTGACAGACAAACATATTATATAGTAGTATAACCAAATATATTTCAATATCATAGCTATTTTATTGCATACAAAAATGCATTCTACATCATTATGTCTGCCTCTGTCTTTTTGCCCGTTTAGTGTTTTGTACAGTCAGAAATCCTTTATTCCTTTGTTTGTGCAACAAAAGCATTATATGTCTTTCAGCCCACCCACCCACTCCTTTCCTCACATCAGTCCCCCTTTAATGATTCACACCATCCAGAGACCCACATCGAGCAAGCCTGGCGTCATCATCACGGAATGCTGACCTATCTCCATCCTCTTTTATTCCAGCAATAATCCATGGTGCGTGACACGCCGCCTTTCTCATTAAGACACGCCAAACAGACAATGGACCCTTCTACAACACAACAAAACTTAGCTCAATAAATGCACATCTCGCGCCTGTGCGGTTCAGTTCAGGGCAGAAAGTCTCGGGTCGGGTTGACATGGGAGGTGTTGCTTCCCAGAGTCATGTCTTTGCAGCTGAGCAGAGGATAAATAACATTCAAATTCAGATGGGATTTGTCACGCACACTGGTATACATGTGTTGAAATGTTTTATTTTTAAAGATGATATGTAAATATGCATGACGTTAATAGTAAAATAATAAACATGTTAGACTAGAGTCATAAAGCTAAGTACCAAATTGGATGATGCAATTTCTAAAGAAAATGACGCAGGGATCTGATCATGCTAGTGTAAAACTGTATGTTCTATCACAATGCTAAGCAGATTTGCAAAAAGCTAACACTATGCATTTAAAGCATAATACGTTTATGAAAGATAAAAGTTGACACAAGAAGAAACAAGAAAATGGCAAAAGTTGTGTTGTAAACTTTAAAAAGTAAAATAGAGAGGCTTCATTGAAATAATGAAATAATCACACAACTCAAATACATATGAAGAAGCTTTTTACAATGGATAGAATTAAAAGTCTTTAGAATAATTTAAAGTTGAAACTATGATTTCATTAAGGAAGATCAATTAGAACTTCCGTTCAGGAATTAGATAATTTCAAGAATCGTAATTTTTTTACAATGAAAAGTGACAAAGCGAGTCGCTTTTAAATTTTGACACCCAAATCAATGTGGAGAAAACATCTGTGAAAAGGGTTAAACTTGTTTAGTACAAAAGTGAGTAAATCAAAAATAATAAGCTGAATGTTGATTCTAAATTGTTGAGAACCAGTTAATGACCAAAACTATCAAAATGTAAATTTAAATACAACATTAATAGCCAATTATTAAAATAAAACAGCATCAGAATATTAGAAAACAAGCCAAACATTGTGCAAAAAAGCAGCGTAAAGTCAACCTGTGAACCCCGAACTGCATTGATGTGCATAATCCGTTCTCCTCATTTCACAAGCTCAATATTGGCTGGAAACAGCACGTGTTCCAAATCATTGATCTCTCCCTTGGCAACACCTGCAGCTCCATGTTAAGACCTTCACTGGTTTTGCTGGAATAACACTGTTGTGGTTCTGCTGTTCAAAACGGTATTGAAAAACCCTTTGCTCAAGAGCAACATGAATTGTAACAGATTATCAAATGATGATAAATGTTTAATCCCTCGAATACTCCTTTGTGGACCTTTATTGGAATGTGTGTGTGTGTGTGAGGGAGAGATACAGAATGCCAAGTGTGAGGAACGGTACTGAGACAGAAATGTGCTAAAATTAGACCGGCACCATGTCGAGAGGCAATTGAATTTCTACTTCTCACAAGGAAAAGTGAATCATCTGGGTATTTTTGTACCGTTGCAGAGGAAAGTCATTTTAGAGCTTGACATTAAAGAACACACAGACAAGATATAGATTCAGAGTTCATGTGGAGCTCTCAATGCACTGCAGCTAGTCAAATAGTCATCGCTTTGTCACACTTACCCCCTTTTAGCCTGCAGAGAGCTTTGGAATTTTGAATTTTCAACAAAAAATTATTTTTTTAATTAAATTAAAAAGTAAATAAAATGACAGAAAAGTCGTGAGTGGATCACCAAAAGCCCTTTGAACTTCTTTCCATTTCTGGGCCACGAGGAGTTGGAGCCAATCGCATCAAACTCTTTAAGGCGAACATATCCCTTTGTTTGGTATCCAATTTATCACATCTATGGGCAATTTTCCAGACTCTGATTGTCCTGTGTGTTTTTGGACTGTGGGATGAAAGAGGAGACTCAGAGGAAACCAACATAAGCAGAGAGGGAAATGAAAACTCTGCACACAAAGACCCACAATTATCTGCGCCAACCAAAAAGTGTGATAGTTAAGATTCAGAATATTCACTGAACAAATATTCCCATTTTGGTCATTAAATTAGTGTATTATTTGATTTGCTTAATAATACAAAATGTATTTACAGCGATTTTATTGTACTGTACTGTTGTCATGCAGAATAACGTAACACTTTCTACCACAGACAAAACTGCTAATCAAAAAAACAATCATCTATGTTTCATTCATGGCGAATCTCAAGGACTTCGTTCCAGTTCACATCCTAAATTATGCCTGTGCCGTGGAGGCTGATGTTGCAAAGTGATAAAACTTGTTTTCCTTCATGCTTGTCTGCACACAATGTACGCAACAAAAACACCATCAGGCTTCGCCGTGTAAAGTTGAATCAACGTTTTCTACGTGTACTCAAGAAATTTCTGTTGTTCGGGCACATTTACATTCCGTGCTACTGACCAATCACTGAAAATTGCAGCATTAGCCTTGTGTCAGAAGTCCTGCTCTGTGATTATAATCAGTCTAACACATAACTGAATGAAATCATGTAGGTGAGCAAACGCTGAGCTAAAGCAGTGTTTGGACAGATTTCACCACTACAAAAAGGTGAATGCTAATGCTAATTTGAATGGAACTTGAATGCTAATTTAAGGAGGACACTATGACCACCTATGTAGAATCACAGACATATATACTACTAATATACTATAAAAAAAAAGTGATGAGATATACTATAACAAGACATTAGATGAATAAAAAGGTCTCTAGGAATGGTTAAAATTATTGTAGCTTGATCTTGACGTCTTACGAGGACATTGTTTTGCACATACACTGACTAGTGAGGACCTTGTCACCCTCTGTGTGTGTGTGTGTGTGTGTGTGTGTGTGTGTGTGTGTGTGTTATACAGTATATACACAATTCAAAGACCAGAATGTTCCCATTAGAAATACAGAAATGGCTCAATATTGCTCTGGTGTGTATTGATTATGGTAAACCTCATGAAGCTGCAGAGGGTGGAAATCACATTACAGACCACTTTTAAGAATATCCCATCTCTCTGTCGTTCATGAAGAAAGTGTTTTTAATGTCTGAAGGGAGTCGTTTCTCCAGCTCCCAACCACAATAAAGCAAAAAAATAGAACCTTTATTCCACCACAGTTCAGGAAACCATTTCCATTAGGAGACAAAGAAGCAATTGTGCTGAAAGAAAAAAGACTGTGAAGGAACGATTTTTCAGAAGTGCATTTCTTTTTAGTTGTTGTTGCTTCTTTTTTTAAGTGTAATGTTATTCATTAAAGAACAATAAAGATGAAATGTAAAGAGCACCTCAAACATATATACACAGTATTCATGCTCTCAACTTACACCATCCAAGAGTGTTGCATTCATAACTCATAGACTTTATAGTGATATCTATGGCTTGTTTGTGTGTGTGTGTGTGTGTGTGTGTGTGTGTGTGTGTGTGTGTGTGTGTGTGTGTGTGTGTGTGTGTGTGTGTGTGTGTGAAAGAGACATGTGAGTGTGTTTGTTAATATGGTCACTAGGACCATGTTTAAAACCATCGATTGGAGTGAACACACACAAACCCGGAGCAGTGGGCATATCATTATATATCTGATATCCGCTTGGGTCAACCCTTTTTTTTTAACACAATTCTATATGGTGTACAATTTGCTCCAAAAGAATTATGTGCAAGCCTACTTGAATTTCATTTTTTAAAACGCAGAATCAGGTTTTGAACAGAAATTGAACGTTTAGTGGATCAAAGCAATGTCTGTTGAAGATTTGGCAGTGTGAACCGCTTGCTGTCTTCACACTGGCACGTTCTATTTTAAGATCCTTCCACAAGGTGAATCCGTTCAGAGCCATTAACGTGTGTTCTGGTTGAGCGGCCCATGAGAAGATCTTTAATCTGTGTGTTTTCTCAGCAACTCCAGCGAGGCAAGACGAAATGAACCATACACACATCATACATAATTTAATAAGTTAGCATGACCCTTTTAAAGACACAGCGAATAATTAATTTCAAGATTAGCATCAAAGCTGCATCAAGCATTAGACTGCAGAGATAGAAAATATGTAGAATAAATTAAGATGATCATAATCTAATGTTATAATAATTGATGTTAATAGATAATCATCATTCTTGAGATTATTAGCAGTCAAATACCTCATGCTTCCCTGTTCTCAATTCATTTCATGCTATTGATAGCAATCCTGTGCCTCCACTGATGTCAGCACCAACTTTGTGAGTTTGATTCTTAAGGACAGTATGAAGATGTTTCTGTATTTAATTTTAGGTGAACACAAAATGGTAAACCAATCAATCTGAGCAAGTCAGAGCTTCAGACACAAAACTGAAATAAAGCGTCGCTGATTAAGACTTGAAAAATGTTCTTTTTAAGGTTTAATTTAAGTCTCGTCACACAAAGTGCTTCGTAACCTTTGGCCGGTCTGCGTCTGCAGTGCGATGGCCTGGCATGTTCTCCTTCAGTAGGTCTGAGTGGTTTTTCTGCCCGAGACGGCGGATGGTCACAGCCATTAGCTCCTTGGGATCAGTCGGGTCTTCTCTTTACCACATCCCTGTTTGTCTGAGGAGCTTCTCACGCAGTGTTTGGTTTCGTTTGTCATTGGCGGCCAACCATTCACAGAGCAAAAATACAATTTCTAAAATGTTTTATATTACTTTTTTCAGTACAACTATAATTGAAGATGTTGTGTGTAGTTGAATACTGAGTAGCCATTTGTTTTTTTGTTGAATACTTTATTTTGGTTTATATCAATAAAATGTAAATGTTATTTGGGTGTGCGGGCATGTGTATAATTTAAATATGTACGTATATGTGTATAATTGTTTTCTTTTTACATGTTATTGTTACACAGCCATATTTTGAAATATTGGAGTGTAGAACAGTCAGATTTTCAGATAGTCTTTTTTGTGTTATCACAAAATGGACTCACAAAACTGTCAAAAATAGTACAAAAAATTACTTAACGCTTTGTTTTCTATTCCACAGAAAGCCTAGCTCAGTAATGAGCCTTTTCAAAATGTTCTTTAATGGCTGTAATGAACAGCGACTGAAAGAGTGTCTTTCTGTGTGAATGTTCACACTGTTAATGGCTTCCTCTGCGGATTGCGTTTGTAATGGCAGATTCTCTCTTATTCTGAGTGTTCAGCCGCTTGATAAGACCTGTGAGGCAACCTTGATCTCCAGAGGGTTTGAAAGAAACTTTTCTTTGTAGAAGAAAGAAACAAAAGAAATTAAAAGATAAGAATTGTTGGAGTGCTTTGATAAAGCTGAACTGTTTAATTGTTCATCCCCATCAGAGCTTTGATCTGGACCAATGAGATGAAACAAATCCATCAGCTTTGTGGACTTCCTAACGTCAAATATTTAAATAGATTTTAAGCAAATTGTGTCAGGATCTCCGGCTCATCTGAGGATCTCATAGTGCTTTGGACCTATCCATTAGTTTATAATTCTTACTACACGAGTTAAAACCAATATCGCACTGGTAGAGAATCACATGACCTAAGGACGCTATGGTTACCGCTTGACGCGCTGCATCATGTGACACACGTTTGTGTTTTAAGTTGCATGTGTCCTGTTTTGTTTTCACGCCCTCATAATTTGTCCTTTATTAGTTAACTTCCTTCTTATTAGTTAATTAATAGTATCCCTGTTGTGATGGGTTTTTAAATGCCCATTTTATTTTCTCACACGTGATCACCATTGTCTCCCTAGTTCATTTGTCGATTTGAAGCTCTCAATTTCTTTCTTGCTTGTTTGCTTGTGTTTGTGTTTATGTCAGTCTGCTAAGCCTAATCTAGCCTTTAGTCTGGTCATGTATCTAGTTCACTGGACTTGTTTGCATTGGTCATGGACCCATTGTGTCTGTTTTATTTTACCTTTTTTAAATGTGTTTGTTTTTGATCGTTTGTGCCATCTTTTCTTGAGACTTTTTTTATTTTTTTCATAATAAAAGCCACATTGCTTCACACTGCAATTGAGTTCATCCCCCTTGATAACATTGGCAAATGGATTCTAATTCATTACATTGTAGTTACCCGTTGACTTTACATAGAGTTGAATAGTTCCACATTTAGAAAGATTGTAAATTGAGAACTGCCACAGATAGTATTCCATATACATAATCTACTATTTCTCTTACGGCTTTTCTCTTATCAGGGGTCACCACAGCGAGTCATCCCTTTCCACCTCATTCTATCCTGATCCTTCTATCTTCCACCTTGACCCCAGCCAACCTTGTGTCCTCTCTTACAACATCCATATATCTCCTCCTTGGTCGTCCTCTTGCCCTCTTTCCTGGCAGCTCCATCTCCAACATCCTTCTACCAATATATTCACTATCCCTCCTCTGCACATGTCCAAACCATCTCAGTCTGGCCTCTCTGACTTTGTTGCTAACACAAGTAACGTGAGCTGTTCCTCTGATGTGCTCGTTCCTTATTCTGTCCAACCTCGTCACTCCCAAGGAGAACCTCAACATCTTCATCTCTGCTGCCTCCATCTCTGCCTCCTGTCTCTTTGTTACTGCCACTGTTTCTAAGCCTTAGAGCATAGCTGGTCTCACCACTGTCTTGTACACCTTTCCTTTGAGTCTAGCTGACACTCTTCTGTCACACAACACTCCTGAAACTTTCCTCCACCCACTCCACCCTGCCTGCAATCGCCTCTTCACCTCTTTTCCACACTCCCCATCACACTGCACTGTTGATCCAAAGTACTTAAACTCCGACACCTTCTTCACCTCCACCCCCTGTAACTTCACACCTCCACGCTGCCCCCTCTCATTTATACACATGTATTCTGTCTTACTACGACTGACTTTCATGCCTCTTTTTTCAAGCGAAAACCTCCACCTCTCTAGCTCTTCCTCCACCTGCTCTCTACTCTTGATGCAAATTACAATGTCATCTGCAAACATCATTGTCCAGGCAGATTTCTGTCTGACCTCATCTGTCAACCTGTCCATCAGCATATCAAACAAAAAGGGACTCAAAGGTGATCCTTGGTGTAGTCCCACCTCCACCCTGAACTCCTCTGTCTGGCCTACAGCACATCTCACCACCGTCTTACTCCTTTCGTACATGTCCTGGACTACTCTGACGTACTTCTCTGCCACTCCCGACAACCTCATACAGTACCACAGCTCCTCCCTCAGCACCCTGTCGTATGCCTTTTCTAAATCCACAAAGACCCAATCCAGCTCCTTCTGACCCTCTCTGTACTTCAGTACCATCAACATTCTCAAAGCAAAAATTGCATCAGTGGTGCTCTTGCGGGGCATAAAACCATACTGCTGCTGCTCACAGATCTCTACCTCCTTCCTTAGCCTGGCTTCCACTAGTCATTCCCACAGCTTCATTGTGTGGCTCATCAGCTTTATTCCCCTGTAGTTGTTGCAGTTCTGCGTATCACCCTTGGCACCAGAACGCTTTTCTCCTCAGAACTCCTCAGGCATCTTCTTGCTCTCTAGAATCCTGTTAA
>SOMO01000033.1:984564-995179 GCA_028128575.1 Paedocypris carbunculus | reverse complement strand
TTCCCACAGCTTCATTGTGTGGCTCATCAGCTTTATTCCCCTGTAGTTGTTGCAGTTCTGCGTATCACCCTTGGCACCAGAACGCTTTTCTCCTCAGAACTCCTCAGGCATCTTCTTGCTCTCTAGAATCCTGTTAAACAAACTGGTTAAGAACTCTACCGCTGACTCTCCTAGACACTTCCACACCTATACAGGTGCATCATCAGGACCAACAGCCTTTACACTCTTTATCCTATTCAGAGCCTTCCTCACCTCATTTCTACTAATGTCTGCTATTTCCTGCTTACCAACATCCACATTCTCCTCCCTGTTTTCCCTGTCATTTTCCTCATTCATCAGCTCCTTAAAATACTTCTTCCATCATCTCTGCTGACACTCTTCCATCATCACACTCTCCTGGGTTTTTAGTACATTTCCATTTCTGTCTTTAATAACTCGTATCTGCTGTACATCCTACCCATCCCTATCTCTCTGTCTGGCTAGCCTGTACAAGTCCTTCTCTCCTTCCTTTGTGTCTAACCTGTCATACAGCTCACAGGGTTCCTACGGGCGCTTGAAATCCTTGAAAGTGCTTGAATTTCAATACTGTGTTTTCAAGGCCTTGAAAGTGCTTGAATTTTAAATGAAGTGCTTGAAAATGCTTGAAATTTTAATTGTGTAGAAACATGCATTTTTAGCAGCCAAAAAGCACAGCGAAAAAAAGTGTAACTGCGATAACATGCGTTAAAAATAAACATCGCTATTAAGAATTCAAAATGAATCGCTTGTGTTAACGCGCTAATTTTGACAGCCGTGCTTTAAATATACATTTTATCACAACTGTATGTTGCTGGAAAAACTTGAACATGGACCTTGAAAGTGCTTGAATTTTATCTTTCAGAAAGTGTAGGAACCCTGAGCTCATCATATGCTTTCTGTTTGGCCTTTGCAACCTCCCTCTTCACTCTGCGCTGCACTTCCTTGTACTCCTGTCTACTTTCCTCAGTCCTTTCTAGATTCCCCTTCTTCTTTGCCAACCTCTTCCTCTGGATGCAGTCTTGTACTTCCTCATTCCACCACCAAGTGTCCTTATCTTCTATCCTCCTACCAGATGAAACACCCAGCCCCTTCCTACCTGTTTCCCTGATAACCTCTGCTGTAGTTTCCCAGTCATCAGGCAGCACTTCCTGATCTCCCAGAGCCTGTCTCAATCTCTGCCTGAATTCCTCGCAAGCTCCTTCATCCTTTAACTTCCACCACTTGGTCCTCTGTTCTGTCTTCCCTCTATTCTTCTTCCTCCTGACTACTAGCGTCATCTTACACACCACCATGAGGTGCTGTCTGGCTACACTCTCTCCTACCACCACTTTGCAGTCACTAACCTCTCTCAAATGGCCTTGTCTACATAGGATGTAGTCCACCTGTGTATGTCCACTCTTGTATGTCACTCTGTGTTCTGTCTTTTCTGGAAGTAAGTGTTGACTACAGCCATTTCCACCCTCTTAGCAAAGTCTACCACCATCTGTCCTTCTAGATTCCTTTCCTTCACAACAAACCTGCCCATTACATCCTCATCACCTCTGTTTCCCTCATCAACATGACCATTGAAGTCTGCTCCAACAACCAGTCTCTCCCCCCTGGGAATACTCTCTATGACCTCATCAAACTCACTCCAGAATCTCTCCTTCTCTTCTAACTCACAGCCCACTTGTATAGCATACCCACTGACTACATTCACCTTCAACTTACAGCTTTAAGCTCATCACCCTGTCTGGGACTCTTTTCACCTCTAGCACATTGCTCCCCAGCTCCCTCTTCAGGATCACTCCTACCCCGTTTCTCTTCCTATCCACACCATGGTAGTACAGTTTGTATCCTCCTCCAATACTACGTGCTTTGCTGCCCTTCCACCTTGTCTCTTGCACACACAGTACATCTACCTTCCTTCTCTCCATCATGTCTGCCAGCTCTCTGCCTTTTCCCTGTCTTGTGCCAACGTTAAGAGTCCGTATTCTCAGGTCTATGCTCTTGCCCTTCCTCTTCTCTCTCTGTTCACGCACCCTCCTGCCTCCTCTCCTTCTTCGACCAACAGTAGCCCAGTTTCCACCGGCTCCCTGTAAGTTTACAGTACCGGTGTTAACCCGGGCCTCGACCGATCCGATATGAAGTTTCTTTGGACGACTCGCATGGTTCGTGTTTGGCAAGTTTTACGCTGGATGTCCTTCCTGACGCAACCCTCTCTATTTATCCGGGCTTGGGACCAGTACAGAAGTAACTGGCTTGCAACCGCTGCGGCTAGATTGTTTTACTATACATAATAAATATGTATTAAGTATATGTATAGTAAAATAAGTTATAATTGTGTGTATAAGCAAGCACGACAGCACCAAAAGAAGCGTGGTGCTTCTTATTAGCTGCTCGTGGATGTTGAGAGACAGTGAGAAATATGTTTCATGTGTCACTTCCTCCCACCTGTTTTATGACAATTCAAGAGCTGGAAATAAAACCACCTCCGGAAAAACGACAACTCGTGTAACCTTCGGATTATGACTGATCCCATTAATTACAATATTACGGTGTTCATTCCAGCATGATGGGTCTGATCTAAACTTTACCTTTGGAGAGAGATAAAAAGAAAAAGAGAGAGAGAAATAGAGGGGGGTGTACAAAAAGTGAAATAGACTAAAAAGAAAAATAAAGGAAAATGGTGTCTGTTTATGTATACAAAGATAGCGAGAAAAGAAAAAAAAGTGTCTGCTTGTGTGTGTGTGTTTATATATATAAAGAAAGAAAGTAACATATGTTTATATATAAAAACATTGGGAAACAAAAATAGCAGACAAATGTGTGTGTGTGTGTGTGTGTATGTGCGTGCGTGTGTGTGTGTGTGTGTGTGTGTGTGTGTGTGTGTCTGTGTGTTATATACACATAAAGAAATAAAGATAGTAGTCTAAGTTTATATAAAAACAGAGAGATCACAGAAAACATGTGCATGTACACTGTATGTAATTAACAGTGAGGAAAGAAAGTGGTGTGTGTACGTATGTGTTTGTGCGTGGGTGTGTGTGTGTGAAAAATTTGTCAAAAAAGTTTTTTGGAATGTATTAAATGTCATCCAAGATGATTTCAGCTCATTCCCCAGACTGCTGTGTGCCTATGACGGATCAATCTTTAATTAAACCAAATCCCCTCGCAGCAGCTTGCTGAGGGGGTCTCGGGGAGGGAGCCTTTACTTTTTGATGCATACGTGACATAGAGAGCTGCTGTGACTCTTCAGACTGCTGTGTTATATCAGTACAGTATACGTGTACATGTAGATGGACAGCAGGGTGGATGAAGGGTAATGCACAGGGTCTGCAGGCTGAAAGCAGGCAGAGTCTCTCCAGGATTCAGTGACTTCAAAGGGTGGAATTCAAACACAACTCTCCGAGTAGAGAGAAGAGAAGATCCAGTTCTCTCTGTATTCAGAGAACTCCCGTTCTCGCTGCTGGATTTGAATTTGCAAAGTTCTGCATGTGTGTAAGTGTGTGCATGGAAATTTGTATACAGAGTTTTTTTTCTGTCTGTTTGCCCATATATCTATCTATCTATCTATCTATCTATCTATCTATCTATCTATCTATCTATCATCTATCTATCTATCTATCGATCTATTTGTATGTCCGTCCGTCCGTCAATCTGTCTCTCAGTCAATCTACCCAACCATCCATCTGTCCCTCTATATTTGTCTGTCTGCCCATCCATTAATCCTCCCATTCATTCATCCATCCATCCATCCATTCTTCTATAATCTAAAGAATAACATATCTAAACACATCTAAACACACACATACAGAATTTAGTAGAGTGAGAGAGCGAGAAGGAAAGCCAGATTAGTACATAGAGGTAATGAGTAAATTACAATCGCAACCCTATCAATGCGCATTCTTTAAGCTGACAAGGACCAAGAAGCCGCTCTTGAGGTGATTTTGTTTTATCCTGCTCCAGTTCTGTCAGAAACCGTCCACAGAATCTGTCCAGCGCTCACCCTGCCGTCTGCTCTCAGATGCTTCATTAGACGCCTCATATTTCCAGTGCACACGGGGACACAGAGGTGGTCCGAGATTGACGGCGCATCAGAAGCCGCCGCGTCACCTGAGTTTCTGAGTTCTTCAGGCAGTGCATGGCGTCTATATTTGGCCAATCCAATCCCACTTCATAAATCCGTCTATGTGAAACACTTCTAGCTATCCAGGGTAGTTCCAACCACACCAATCGTCAATTCACATGCTAATGACATATTTATTTACTGCGCTGTGACAGGCACACATCACAGCATCTCCGGAGAGACCCGTAGCCTAGGTAACAAGAAGTCCCCCCTCCTCCCGTTTCTTCTCATATGTTTTCTCATTCATTCGGCTCTGGATGTCTGGGAAGGAGTCACTATTGTTGAAGTGACAGTTTTTCGTGAGTCTCTCGCACGCCTAAAATAAGCAAGTCTGTGCCCAGGGCATTGACACTTCAGATCTTCTCGAGAGTTTCTCGGCGCCGCGGCTCCTGTGAGACAGATCAAGCTCAGCCATGAGATTTCCAGAGTCTAGAAAAGCCTCTTATTTGATCAATCTGAACAAGTAAGATAAATCCATCTGGGTTTTTTTGCATTTGGATATCTGTAAGGTATAACCATTATTTTATGGGCGATGCTTCTGGAATATTCTGGTGTATGTCAATTAAAAGTATTGGGAGAACTGACACTTCTGCTGTGTTTTTTTCTGGCTGATTTATCGGACACCTTTTTTTTCTTTTATGCTAATTTTGTACAAAACTGTTGTTCACTGCTGAGAGCAATTTGTTTTTTTAAAGTAGAAACCAATCAATTCTAATTATCCAAGACTGTATGTGCAGACAGTAATACAGCGGCTCACATGACAAACCCTTTCTGCTCATCTTTTGACCAGAAAACACAGGCTTGATTTGAAGAAACTCTTCATTGTTGGTGCCGGGCCTGGCAAACAAAATTTGGACATTGTGCAGGAATATCCACACAATGCATGTTGTTCCTGAATTCAATTGTTTGCGACTATATTTATGTAGTGAGATTGTGCATGTTTATTTTCTCATGCTCATTCTCATTTTTCTTTGACAAGAGAGTTATATTTGTATCTGTGAAGGCTTTTTCAGGAGATTTCTGTTATTGCCTGTGGGGAGAAGCAAACTAGATCTCCCAACCCTGTGAACATCCACAAATCAGCGGTTCTGATGTATTTGCTTGTAATTATTGTCAACCAATCCACTGGTGTCTGTCCGTCGATCTCTCTCTCTCTCTCTCTCTCTCTCTCTCTCTCTCTCTCTCTCTCTCTCTCTCTCTCTCTCTCTCTCTCTCTCTCTCTCTTTCTCTCTTTCTTTTATATTTGTTCTCTCTCTTGCTCTCTGTAATGACTGACCCTCTCATTCCCATTTTCTTTCCTTTTATTCTTTCTCTCTTCCACAGTGTAAAACAATTAATTAATTTAATATTGACATATACTAAAATTTGTATTCATTCATAATTGATCTGTATTGACGTAGTATTAAATGACTTGATTTAATTGTGCCTAATAAAATAATTGGAGGAAATCAAAAGTTTGTTTATGTATGAGGTTAATTTGTATTCATGGAGGGTAGCGCTATTAAATTTGTTGTTACCTGAATGACTATGTAATGAGCTTTGCATTTAATTGAGAGCACAGGGGAATATCATTATATACAAATTACAAGAACTGAAAGGCATTGCTTGGGTTATTATTCAGTAAATGCTTTCCTGTGATATAGTGTGTGTGCCTGCTGAGAGAGAAAAAGAGATGGAGAGAAAGATATGGGGGGGCTGAGAGAGAGAGGGAGNGGGGGAGGGAGAGAGAGAAAGAGAGAGAGAGAGAGAGAGAGAGAGAGAGAGAGAGAGAGAGAGAGAGAGAGAGAGAGAGAGAGAGAGAGAGCAAGCAGGTAAAAATAAATCTTAAGGGAAGACGCAAAAACGTGAGACCAAGAGACGAAGTGTTATGAAGTCAAAACAGGAGAACGAAAATGGATAACGAGAAGCGATCTCGAGCGCACCTTTTCTGGAGGCAACTAACCCGTTTTGCTGGGAAAACTCTGCAGATTAGCTCCATCTTGAATGCGGGATGAGAGGACCAACGTGTCTCGTTGCGATTCCACATGGATGTTATTTTACAGAGTTGTCTTTATATCGCATTTCTAGCGCATTCTCGCGCTGTTTTCCCTGTGGAGGCAGTTGGAGTGTTCGCGGGGTTTCCCTCCGCGCTGGGCACCTGTTGTACCTTAGACAGAATCAGTCACGAGTCTTCTAAATCCGACAGGTGAGATTTAGTTGTCTGTTTGGCGGCATAACGGTTTTATGAAATGTATCGTATTTATGAAAAATTCCCTTCCCAAGGCTTTTTAAAAGCTTTTTGAATTGAGCAGAAACGACACGACAGCCGAGTACGAGCCGTTTCCTTCAACACCCCGGAGGTCGTCGATTACTGAATCGATACGTTTAAAACTATTTACAACTGCAATAATATTGTTATTGTTTAAAAAGTATTTTAAAACCAATGTTTGTCATGCAGCGTAACGGAAGTTTAACTGACAGGAAACCGGGCGGAAATGCGCGTGAGCATAAGAATTTAAATAATATTTACTTTATTACGTTTACGTTTATTAGTATTAGTATTGCGTTTCGGATGTTTTTTTTTTGTTCTTAAACAGCTCTGAGACTGAGGTTTTCTCACCACCACAGTTCTAGAGTGGAAGCGCACTGCGCACTTCTGAGTGTCCATCAATCACTTCTCCACACAAACACACATGCTTGTTCTCTTCACACACAAAAAACTACTTTGGCAAAATATTTGATATTTGACACACCCAGACGCCTTTATTTTGGTAAAGTAGATTGTGTAGGTCCATCTCCATGGTTTTTAACGTAAACGTTATATCAATTTGAAGTAAATCCTTCAAAAACATTTGAGCCTTTCACTCCAATGAACTGTTAACATTGATGGCTTGAATTTGTCATATACAGTAGTTGCCAATTTTGTGTTGTTTTTAGGAATAAAAAATATTAGCATAAAAGTTTTGTTGGTTAGCTTTTTGAAATTCAGTTACTATTGCTAAAAACAAAACTGTTGGCTAAATTGAATTTCCAGATTCATGAGTTTATAACATACCACGAATCTTTCATAATCTCGTGACTCTTCAAGCTCAACACTGAATAGTGATGACAGATTGGTAGATTAAAAGCTGCCATATGCTATAGAACTTAATTTAAAAGTAAATTAAACGAAACGTGTTGTGTCAACAGGTTCGATCAATTGGCAGCCACTCTATTTTCTTACATTTAACCTTTAGACAAACAATACATTAGTCGATAGTATACACTTCTTGAGTAATCTATATAATTGATGTGCCGTTCTAATACTAATGGCCATTAGAATCTTCTGCCATTAGAAATGCACGCTATTGAGCATTTGGGGCTTGCCCAATGTGGCCTTTAACAGCAATTTCAATCTAATAATGTAATAACTAGAGACTCTTTGGGGTGGAAAAAAAAACCAAGCAAATGGAGCCCGAGAGTCACACTAATGGGACGTTGGTGTGGAAATGGTTTGCAATGGCCATTTCTCTGTAACACATACCCTCATTTACCATCATGCCCTGTTTTGTCTGTACTGGGTGTCTTCCTTTCCTTCTCTCTACTCTCAGTCGTCCCAAGAAAGCATAGCAGCAATGTCGCAGCTCTACTTTCGGCGGACGGACAACTTTTCCTACAGGGACCGCATCCCGCTGCGGATAGTTCGGGCCGAGTCTGAGCTGTCACCCCTGGAGAAAGCCTACCTGTCAGCTGTGGAGAAGGGCGACTATGCCAGTGTCAAGCAAGCTCTGATCGAAGCTGAGATATACTTCAAAATTAACATCAACTGCATTGACCCTCTCGGACGGACGGCTCTTTTGATCGCCATTGAGAATGAGAACCTGGAAATCATCGAGTTGCTGCTGAGTTTCAATGTATACGTTGGGGACGCTCTTTTACACGCCATCCGAAAGGAAGTGGTGGGGGCTGTGGAGCTGCTCTTGAACCATAAAAAGTCCAGCGGGGGCATGCAGGTATGAAGCTGTCACAAGCTTATCCAGTCACATGACCTATTTTAGATTTTTAGAACATTAAAAACGGTAGCCTAACCAGGTGTGTATTGAAGATTAATCAAGAGACCAACCTTAAACTTCTGATGCTAGTAAGAGAGACAAAGCTTGTGACCACCATGTGACAAATTTTGGAAAACATGAAGCGATCCAAGAACAATCTGCCCAGTTTACTGGGATTTAATTGTTTTATGTCAGACTTAGCCGGCAGGCACACATAAGTGGGAAGCTAATGTGCACATAAAACTAATGTGCACCTAATTTTATTCTGTCTGTCTGTCTAGTTATCATTTTACATTTGGAATAAGCAAACCAGTCCAAATGGCATAGAATCATAAAACAAGTGAATATAACGTAAAAAGTATTACAATCAACTTATCAAATTTTTAATTAGATCAGAATCAGTCTCAATCTGAACAATGTTCATACAGACAATCAGACCAAGCTCGACATTGTTTCGACGTTTGATGTAAAAGCAGAAACTTTGATTGCGAGCGTCCACTAAAACCAGAAATGTTTTTAATTATGAAAGTCGGATTGATTTGCAAATGAACGTGAAGATTAGTTAAAAAATGTAGAGTAACACATGCTATGATTGGATTGAATGAGAATGTAGCATAACTTTTATGAAACAATGATGGATGCTTTTAAGGGGAAAATGATGCATATTGTCAATGTGCAAATTTATGGACACATTTTAATAGCAATGATGCTGCAGCTGCTTAATTTGTTAATCATTCTTCGCTTTTAATGATCAAATCAGACGCTTTGATTTTTTTTCCCCAGTGTTTTTTAAATCTATAATAGTCTTTTTTACTGTGACAATAATTTGCTGAAAATTAGAAGAAGAAAAAAAAAAAAAGAAACAGCCGTCTTTGGTAGACATGGTCATCACACATACGTCAACACCACACCTCATCTTTATTTAAATGGAACATTTTCTGTTCTCCCCAGGTTCCTCCTATCTTGTTGGATAAGCAGTTTTCCGATTTCACCCCTGACCTAACACCCATCATCCTGGCTGCACACACCAACAACTATGAGATCATCAAGATGCTGGTTCAGAAAGGTGTATCGGTGCCGCAGCCTCATCAAGTGCGCTGCAACTGCATGGAGTGTGTCTCTGGCTCAGACGTAGACAGCTTGAGACACTCTCGGTCACGTCTCAATATCTACCGCGCCCTAGCCAGTCCCTCGCTCATCGCCCTCTCCAGCGAAGACCCCTTCCTCACGGCCTTCCAGCTCAGCTGGGAGCTTCAGGAGCTCAGCAAAGTGGAGAATGAGTTTAAGTCGGAGTACGAAGAGCTTTCTCAGCAGTGCAAGCAGTTTGCTAAAGATCTCCTTGACCAAACACGGAGCTCCAGAGAGCTTGAGTTGATCCTGAACTATAGGGATGATGTGAATCTCCTGGAGGACGAAGGGAACAATGATCTGGCCAGGCTTAAACTTGCCATCAAGTATCATCAGAAAGAGGTAAGCTTCTTGTTCTTTTGACTCATGCTGTGATAGGAACTTGGAGAGCTGTTAGTTTCAGAACTGACAATTTGGCTGGAGATTGGAACCGCTTCTATTGCATCACAATGATCCTTTATTCTAAACCCAGGTGTTTGGAAGCACACGCTGCTTATTTTAGGCATCAATTCATGTTTTTGACGTTGGCTCTGTTTGTTTGGAAGCACAGTGTCCTTTGCGGTGAGTTGAGCTCAAATTGAGTTTGAAACCTTTTTAACAAACAGTAAGTTGTAAATTCTGAATTTTTAGGAAGAAAGCTCTTTACTCTTTATGCAGCTCTATGTTTCCCCCTTCTGTCTGCCTGAAGTATTAAAAATTTTAAATTTTGTGTGATGACAATACTGTACTAAAGACGAAAAATATGTTTAAGCGAATGATACAGTAAAATAGTAAGATTTACAAAACTTAATTTGCTCAAGCATTGTTAAAATGTTCAGTCAGGGCAGAAACTATTATTTGTTAAAAAAAAAAAAACAACAACAACAGGTAAATCGGATTTAATTTTTATTGAAAACAGTCTTTAGTTGTATTTTTATTTTTCTGTTTCATTGTTTTGGAAACACTTCATTACAATGACTTCATTACTCATTTACACTTCAGTCAGCGTCTGGCTTGCTGTTCTCCAGATGCCACCCAGATGGTTTGGTATAGGTGCAGAAAACGGCTCAAACGTCCTGTGTGTTTCAGGCCAGATATGATGAAGTCCAGACGAAGCAGCCTGGAGTTAAGGAACATTGTGTTGCTCTGAGCACTTCAAATGCCACACTTCCTCATTGCACCAAGCCTTCGTGTGCTTGCTTCGGCAGAGCGACTGCAGACACTATTTATCACGTTGACACTTGGAATATCATAGTTAATTATCCATTCCTTCATCACTTTGTCATATATATTATGATTCTATGACTTTTTATCCAAACCTTTTAGCAACATACATTACTTTGGAGTTTTGAATAGTTTTTCCACATTTCTT
>SOMO01000033.1:961599-975505 GCA_028128575.1 Paedocypris carbunculus | reverse complement strand
TCTTTTCTTTGTCACTGTCTTTCAAAAATAGGTACATTTCTCTCTATCTCTTTTTTCCACTGATTTTTTCTTCTTTTGTGTTTTATGACATGTTTTAGTATACTCTATCTCTATTGTTTCAGTATTGGTCCAAATTTCTAACTTCTCTCCATATCTCTTTCTCTTCATATCCCCCTCACATTTTTTTTCATGTGTTTTTCTCACCTCCTCCCGATGATGTCATGGCGTCTCTGGGTTGTTGAACACTGGCAGCTCAGCTCAGCCTTTCCACTGCCGCTCAGCAGCTGTCTTTACACTTTTTGCTTGTTTGCTCAATTCCTCCTGTTTTTTTTTTTTTTTTTGGTGCATGCAGATGCCATATTTCTCTCAAGTTGCAATTTATTGACAAATATGGTGTCTGTTACTAGTGGAATACAGAATGTAAACAGCAAAATCTCCAATCTAATTTCCAACTCACAGACCACTGACAATAAATGGAGTTTAGATTTTAAAGAGTTTAGCACATGTTCATCTGTCAGACGTGTCAGGCAGTAATTGTTGCTTTTCTCAGTTGGCTTCACTTCGGAAAGGCAAGAACTCTTGAAATCACCTAGACTTGATGTTTACAGACTAAACTCTCAGCAGCGGTTGTTCTGCCAAGGTTGTTTCTGTTCTGGCTTCACATGGGAACGGGTTTTGCCCGGCGGCTTCTATCAGGAGTCCCACTGTCTTCTTTTTTTCCCTTCCTTTTACCACACAGGGAAAATTGTTCCATGTCAGGGGATGAACTCAGCCGCAGCTGTTGTGTGTGCGCCTCGGGACTCCATCTTTACGATAAGGTGGCAGAAAAAAAAACATAATCAGAGCCTCCTGACAGCCATGATGCGATCTGACACACAGCAGACCTGCAGCCCGCATTAAAACACCCAGAAAGTCTGTCTCTCGCTGAACATCTGCACACAGATGTTCGTAGCCAATTTGTGCTATCCTATTTGATAATATATAAAATATATAAATGTTGTGCATATTTCTCTGTCTCTCGCATTATATTACTGAACATCTGCACACAGATCTTTGAAATCATATCTGTGCTATTATATTTGTGCATATTTTTCTGTCTCTTGCATTATATAGCTGAACATCTGCACACAAATGTTAGAAAGCATATTTGTGCTATAGAGAGATCTGTAGAAATATTTAAATGTATTTAAAAATATTGTATTTCTTACTCTGCTATAAAAAAGTGGGTATGATTTTTATGTTTCTATTTAATACTTTTGAATATTTTGTATTTATTGCTTTATAAATTATCTTCTTTGATAATTGTTTTGCTATGTAATGACAATAATAATAATAAGTTTGATTTCTTATATATGTACAGTACAAACAGTAACTGTACATACATAAGTAATTTAAACTTATTTTTTCAGCAAAATGTAGAATTTTACATTAATTAATTTTGCAGTTGCTATTTAGTCAAAGCAGAATTTGAAGTACACAGTATTTCAATACACAGTATTTAAATACAGTAAAGGGCGGCCATTAAATGCATGATTTGTGCTGAAAATAAATGTCAGTGATTCTCCAGCAGAGCCCTGGGGAAAGTGTTTCAGACAAGCTGCTTCAGATTTAAGCTGTTCCTCTATTATGTTGTCAAACCTGAGGATTTGCAGATGATGTAATGAGGTTTTACTTTTCATGAGCTCAAAAGAATCAGACCAATAGAACAATTACCTATAGATTTGTGCACAGATTTTTTTGCAAAACACCATTTCTATAAGTATGTGAATTATTTGTCTTAAATATAAAAATGTTAGTAATGAGCAAAAATAAAAATGAATTAAATAGTAATTTACACACATACATGCATGCGCGCATACGTGCAAACACACACACACCTACACACACACGCACACACACACACGCACCCCCCCCACACACACACACACACACATTTGTAGGAGTCAGTAATAATTCCTTCAATTACATTACTCATACAGTGAAACTTTTAAATGTATAAAACAACATTACCAACTAAAATGCTGAAATAAATACAAATACTTAAATGCGCAAATACAATATAATATCAATCAGATTATTTACTAATCGTGTGTATACTGTATATACAAAGTAAATGTGTGCTAGTAGTTTCATACTGCTGTGAATTACTGTAACCATTTTAGATGCTCTAGTTTGAATGCAGATGTACAGTACGTGTACAGTTATTTACAGGTGTAACAGGGTCTTTTTTGTTTTGTGTTTTAAACAGGGTGGTCTTGTACGAGTGCTGTCCTGGTTATGTGAAGTTAGACGGGAAGCGCGGATGCCCTGCAGGTTTGTATTTTTACATTTACTGATTCTATTTTATTTAAATGATAATCCACTCTGAAGGTGTATTATATTTAAATCGTTTTACTCCTCTATTCCTGCACTTTATTTAAACTATATAAAATACATAAATTATTGTTTTGTGTTGGCTTTTTTAAATTATATTTATGTACAAACGTACAAAAAATGTATGCAACTGTGTACATTTTAAAACGTGCCTTGGCAATGTCACCTTTGTAAGAGAGATCATGATCGCAATAGTGTCTTTGACTTGGTTAAAATAAGGTTATTATAGATGCAAAACCGTTTTCAAAAGATGGACAAGACATTTGTAATGCGCATAGCAAAAAATTATTTACAAATTACTTTTTCCAAGCCAGTTACACACACACACACACACACACACACACACACACACACACACACACACACACACACACACACACACACACACTTGACTCTGTAGCAGTCAGAAAATGTACAGAAAATGTACAGAAAATGTACAGAAAATGTACAGAAAATGTTTCTTGCATTTTTTGCCCATTCACTACACAGCAGACGTTAATGGTTGCGGGATCAGTTATGTTATAACAGTTGTTTGTTTGAGCATTAAAGGTCAGAACGTCTCTACTGTGCTGGATTGGAGTTCTCTGGTGCTTAGAATACATTTAGCTTCAATTTAAAGACATGCTGATATTAAATGTCATGCTATTTGCTGGTTGCAAGTTTAGTGGCCAAGAACATTCACCTTTGTTCCTTAAACTAAACCCAGACCCAGCTGACTGTTCTGACACATGTGTGTAATGAACTGCAGCCTGAAGAAGTCCTGAGTCCTGACGTGATGCAAAGGGAATCTGGGAAAAGCTCCGGAACATGCTCCCATGTTTGTTTATTTGCTCCCGCGTTGTTTTTGAGCTTATGGTGTGTATTTCACTTCGACAGTGGCTCCAATTGACAGTGTTTATGGCACGTTGGATCTGGTGAAGGCCAAGATCACCCAACAGTATTTGGAGCGATCCGGCTTGAGAGAAGAGCTGGAGGGAGCTGGATCGTACACAATGTTTGCACCGAGTGATGATGCCTGGGAACTGTTAGATCCAGTGAGTCATTTTTCACGCAGCTCGATTTGATCGGTAACATTTCCACGGTGCGTTTAAATAAATCACTGGAAATGTCTCTCAGAAGCATGTTGTCACCACATGAGTTTTGTGTTTCACAGAAAGTCAAATCTGCCTTGGTGAAGAGTGGGAACAGTGAGCTTTCCAATGCTCTTCGCCTTCACATGGTCCGCAGACGTCTTCTCACCAAAGACCTGAAAAACGACATGACAGTGGAGTCCTTGTTCAACAGACAAGGGCTTTATATCAATCACTACTCAAATGGAGTATGTCCATCCTCAGCTCTATCTTGTCTGTGAAGTGATTTTTATTCCTCCACGCATGTCTTAATCGTCGCTATGGTGGATATTTTCACACAGGTTGTAACGGTGAATTGTGCCAGAATTATCCATGGCAACCAGGTGGCCACGAACGGAGTGGTGCATGTCATTGATCGAGTCATCAACATCGTAGATCAGACGATGAAGGATGCGATTGAAACCAATGAGGAACTCACTTCACTGAAGGTTGGCTGTTAAACCAAGAAGTTCACTTTCTACCTTAAAGAGAAAAAATTGGTCTAATGTTGTACGTAATTACCATATCTGTCTTTTTAGTCAGTGGTTGTGGCATCGGACCTCCAGGAGCAACTGGGCGGACCTGGACACTACACACTATTTGCTCCAACTAATAGAGCTTTTGATAAACTTAACAGAGATGTTCTGGAGAGACTCATGAACAACAAATCTGTGCTTCAAGGTACTGTTACAGTCCTTTTCTGCCGCACCATATGTTAAATAAAGACTGTAAATGACTGCAGTCGTGTGACTTTAGTCACACTTTCGCTCAAACTGCAGGTTATTGGGTTTAACCACAAGTTTAACTTTGTTTTTGATGCTTTATATCAGAGCGATACAGTAGCATTGTGGGTAGCACTGTTGCCTCAATGTGAGAAATACTATTTTAGACCGGCCATTGTAGCAAAATCATGCAGGAGAATTGGAGTCAGGAAAATTGTTCTTAGGTGTTATGTAGTTCACTAATTTAAACTGAATAAGTGTATGTATGTCATTGAATGCAATGGCATTCTATATTTCAACTCTTCTATCATGGTGGCATTATTAATGACAATTCTATGTAAAATCAATGCTTTTAAAAGAATACCAATCAACATGAAGATTACAGACTATGTAAATACAGACACTGTTCATAAATGGTAAGTTTAGCTTTTTCCATCTAAACACATAAGCCCTGTACAAAAACACTTTCGAGACTCTAGCGAGTGAAGTCTTTCAATGATACAACTTAAGTGAATAAGTTGTTACTCCTTATCATGGGTACACTGTGTTCAGGAGTCTAAATTCTAGTTTTATGCCTTCTAATTTAATTATTTTTTTCCTTATACACACCTTGTTTTTTTTTTTTTGATTATTGCTTTTATTCTTCACTATTTTCCTGTGTGTTGGTATGGCAAGGCTCAAAAGACACCCTGTATTATTCTTTTTGTGTGCAAACATTGGCTCTTTTTGAAAAGCACCAGATTAAGGTGTAGTGTAAATTAGGTATACACTCTTCAAACACAGGCAGTGTAGGCCAGAAGTTCTGAGCTGCTGGGAAACTGATAAGGCAGTGATGATGTCAGTGTTGGCTCTCAAACAGAAAGAGCTGGGCGGACGTCCCATCAGACAACTTCAGCTTCTGGGTTTAGAATCGTCTTTAGAAAATTGGTGATGGAGATTTGGCAAATCGGTTGCCTATTGTTCTCTGCTTGTTTCTCCAAGCGCTTTTGAAGTTCCACATGCTGAGTTCGGTGCAGTGCTCGGAAGCCATCATGTCCGGCTCCATTTATGAGACTCTAGAGAGCAGCAACATTGAAATTGGATGCAATGGCGAGAGTCTCACAGTCAACGGAATCAAGATGGTGCTAAAGAAAGACATCGTCACAACCAACGGAGTTATTCATCTGATCGACGAGGTGCTCATGCCTGACTCGGGTGAGCTTTAGGACCAGGCGCTCCATCATTAAATCTAAGGGCTGTAAACATTGAGGGTCATAAGAACTAAGGATATCCCAATCACCTGTTTGATCATCGCTTTTAGTGTAGCATCTATTTAATGATTATAAATGAATCCGTTTGTCTGACATTGGTGTGTTTCAGCTAAGCAGGTAATGGAGCTGGTGGGAAAGTCTCAGAGTACCTTCAGCGACTTGATTTCTGAGCTCGGTCTGTCGGAGGCAATGCAGGCTGAGACGCAGTACACACTTCTAGCCCCATTGAATGACGCATTTTCTGGTAACAATGATTCATGCTAATGATGTTGATGGTTTCATAAACATCTGCATGTGTGTGTGTGAGAGAGTGCGTAAAATGACAATTGACTAAATAAAAATACGTACATACATTGTCAGTGATCGGGAGCCTTAGTAAAACAGTGCAATGTTACAGGAATATAACTTTACACTACTAGATAAAAGAATATATAAATATAGAGGCATTGTCTATACTATAGTGGGCTTCTAATAATGATGTCCATAGGTGTGAGTGAGAGTGCAAATGTGTCTGTGTGTCTTGCTGATTGGTTATCCAGGGTGTGTCTCACTATCAGGGTGTACTCTCACTGGGCGATTCGTGCTTCGGTATGATTGTCCCCCCTCCCCCGCTCCCTCGTACTCACATTAGATGTTGCATTCGCGCTGCAGCACGCTTTCGTCATTATAGTGCGACGGTTTCAGGGCTACACCGGAAAAGCAGCGTGTACGCTCACAACAATGGAGCCGGTCTCGCTGGTTAGTCTGTGCCTTATAATTTTGAGCCGTTTTGCCTGTGATGCTCTACATCCCCTGCACAGTTTGTTGTAATGTGTGCTCTGTGCTTCGAGCGTCGCTTAAATAAGACGTTACAGTGCTTCGAACGTCGCAAATGTAACGTCAGTGTGCTTACACTGTTGCAAAAACGTGACGTCACGCCCCCTGATCCACGCACGGGCTAACTTCGCACTCACATTACAAGCGATCCGCGCCCAAGCATACCTCTTCCAACCGGGCCACAGCCGGCCAAAAGTTCCGCGCCCGGGCATGATTAGGAGCACTCACACTACCAAACAAACCGTGCTTTGGTGCCCGGGCACGGATCCCAGTATCTAGTGAGAGTAAGCCCTCAGGCTCAGAGTTGCTTTAATTGGCTCCAGCTCCCTGTGTCCCAGAAATAGACAAGCAGTTGAATGAATGTATTATGCTTTGAATTATAAGTTAAAACATCTTTTCTTTTCCCAGAGGAGGTGATGTCTATAGATCAACAACTTTTGAAGATTTATCTGGAAAACCACATTTTGAAACTCAGAGTGTCTCTGAGTGAACTCTACAACGGCCAAATGGTCGAGACGCTTGGCGGAAAACTTCTCAGAGTTTTTATTTATCGCACGGTGAGACGGAGGAATCACAGTGCTTATGTTTACCCTTGGAATTGTGGGTCGTAAAAAGCTCTAGACCTGAGAGCAATTACTGGCTCACTTTGAATGCATTACTACTCTGGCGGTTCAGTTTAATACCTTACTAATGTCTTATGGTCGGTGTAAAGAGGATGTTTAGCTTCACTGAATTATTTTTTCCATTTGTACTTGTAAAAAACAGTCTAGTAAATGCTTCTTTCTTCATGCACGCTTAAAATGAGTTTTTTTTCTATGTGGATGTAACAGGCTGTGTGTATAGAAAACGCGTGTATGGTCAGGGGAAGCAGAGAGGGCAGTAATGGAGCTCTTCATCTCATGAGATCATTGATTCAGCTACCAGAGATGACAATACATGACCTGCTGTTGAAAGATGGACGCTTCAAGTGAGTCTTTATTATACTGTATGTCTTCATACGCTCCTCTGCTTTACAATCAAACCAATCGTGCTTTATTGCACATCCTCTCAGTTTACAAAATACAGTAGCACCCCACTTGTTCAAATGCGCATCACGCCTGTGTTCCAGTAGGCATCCCATACTCACCAGATTAAGTACACATACTGTACTTTTACAAATTTTAAGTATTTACGAATTGAAATATGGATTCTAGTTAAGTACTTATCAGTTAAGGTAGACATCTTGGATAAGTACTTACTATATTAAATGTGCTTCACGTCTAAGTACTCACCATTTTAAGCAGGCAACACAGGTATTTACAAGTATGTATCTCGATTAGGTACTCACCAGTTTAAAAATGATTTATATTTGAGTACTCACCAGTTTATATGTGCATCCCGATTATGTAAATTAAATTATTTACCAGTATGTATCTGCATTAAGTACTCACCAGTTTTAGTATGCACCTCGCATAAGTATGCATCCCAGTTACGTACTCAAAATGTTTAATATACGTGCTCGAAATAGTTTAGTATCTATTAGTTAGGCTCCGGCTGACTATTGTCTAATATCTATTTTTGGATCTAGCTTCCCTTAACACAGAAATTGAACGGTTTAGAAAATAGATGGATTGATGGATGGATAGATGGAAAAGCTTTGGTCTACTTGGCCGTAGCTATAAAGCATATGTATGTACTGTGTGCATTAATGAATACTGAGGCAGAGCTATTTTTCCAGGATCTTCTTGTCTCTGGTGGAAAGTGCTGGACTGACAGACCTGCTGAAGCAGGAAGGATCATACACTCTCTTTGCTCCTGTTGATTCTGCTTTTGTCGTCCTTTCGGAGCAAGACATTTCTCTTCTGAAAAGTAATTCCTTCGATCTTGATGGGTGTTGTTTTCAGAGTCTGTTCATTCACTGTTCAGTGTGTGATGTTTGTCTCTCCCTTAGGTGATAAAAACATCCTGAGGACAATTCTGCTTTATCATTTTAGCAATGGGATTTTTATTAATGGAGGACTAGAAGGTGGCGTGACAAACCTTCTCAAGACCATCCAGGGCAACAACCTTCAGGTCCTGTCTGTAAGTATGGACTGATGAATTATATAGTATGATCTTTCTATTACATACCACAAACGTTTATAATAAAAGAAAAATCTAATTCAATACATATCTATCCAAAGACAGAGTTTTACACTGTAATTTAAAGACACATAAACATAATGATCTTGAATCTGGAAAAAGTTAGTAAGATCAAATACTTGTTCTTAAAGGTTTGTTAATATTTATTTTTTTCACATGCTTTGTATTTGGAAAATAATTGTAACTTGATCGAATAATTACAATAAACCCTTAAAAGTTAAATGTAAACAAATTATATTCCAGAAAGATCTAAACCAGATCTTTATCTTTTCCTTAACCAACATAGACTTTTGGTCTATGTTGGTAACAGATTAAGTGTTAAGATACACATTAAATGTTTTTAGCATATTTTTTTTTCAAGCTAATTTGAATGCTTTTATGCATGTAGAATAATTAAGAAATTTAAAATTAGCAACCTTTTTTTCTAGGTTAACAACTCCATTCATGTCAATTCAGTGGAAGTCCCGGAGTTCGACCTCATGGCTTCAAACGGAGTGGTTCATGCGGTCAAGGCCCTTTTATATCCAGCAGGTAAATCACATTATGTGCCTTTACATCAACACACACAATCACATGGTGTCGGATCAGACACTCGTGCAGCATTTAGCATGAGGTTTATGAGCATGAAGTCATGACTGGCCGTGTAGATCACCAGTTCAGTTGGACTTTAATGGCGTTTTACTTGTTTTTCTCCCCACTCTTATATAACCATGCGACCCCTTAGACATTAGACGTAGTCTCCCGAGCTTAATAGAGATCTTTACTGCAATCCACAGAGTTGCCAGTTGGCCGTGAAGACATATTGATTTTGCTGCGGAGGCTCATTAAATACATGCAGCTGAAGGTAAAATGGGCCACGGTTTCTTCTCTTTAGCTTTTTACGATGTAACAGATGACAAACTTCTCTTCATTATTTCTGTATAGTTTCAATATGGATTCACCTATCGTGAGATTCCTCTCACATTCATCAGTAAGTCAAAAGCTACAACGATGGTTGTTGTTTGAACATAGAATGATTTGCACATGTTTTTGTCATTGCAGAGAAGATTGTAACGACACACATCATTGAGAAAGGTAACGCATCCTCATGTTTTGTCGGGTTTGGATGGCTCTCAAGGGAGTAGATCTGCACATGCAAAAGCATTCATGGTGTTTTTTTTGTCAACTGACTTAAACTGATTTTAATTATTCCATAGTCATTTTTCTAAATGCCTGTGTTTTCACAATTTATTATCGTTAGTTCATCAAGTGCGGACTGAACTCCCTTTGCTTCAGCGCTGACACGATTTCACGGACAATTGCTGGATCAATTTTTACTTTGGATCAGAGAACAAACGTGTGGTATTGATGGACGTCAACATGGCAGAGTTTAAAAGGACTTTTAGTAAACCATCGTTTTTTAATAATAAATATAATAAGATACAAATAAATTATAATGGATGAAGGCTTCTCAGTTGTTGGGGCTTAGATCTTAGATTGGCAGACATCTGATTTGTGTTAAAATGTTAATCTGGTTTTGAGCTCAGGTTATGTTCCAGTCTATGCGTTGTCTTTTTTATTGCAAACCAGCTGCATGATGAGATTTCATTTTAGAGAAACAAAAAAAAAATACAGGCAGATGTGGCCTAGTGATAGAAAGTTGCTGTCATTTGTGTTGTGTGCTGTCGCTCAACATAACAATGGGACCAAGTTTGAGACCTGGTTGTTCTGTGTAGTGTTGGCATGTTTTTTTTGTGAATCTCAAGCTTTTTGTGTGGGTGGGTGTGTGTGTGTGTTCACGTCACTGTGTGTGTACAACATACATCAATGTTAGGAAGGGCTCATGTTAGGAAGATGAATTTTAATGGTAGGTAACACTTTTGGAAAATATACAATTTCAAAGTCCCAGAAATCCCATTTCAAAAGACTTTTGAAACCATTGAAAAAAATATTGTTCTCTTTTTTTGGATAAATTGAGAAAAACAAAGTGAGAAAAAATAATATGCTGGGCTTCATCAGAACAAGAATTTCCAGCCGTTGCAGGTGCACAGTCAAAACAAAATGAACAAATCATTTTCCGAAGTGACTCTCACGTAAAATTTCTTAAAAAGTTTTTTTTTTAATCTTTCATGAAGGACACAACACTACAGAACAGTTTAGTTGGCGAACTGATTCTTATGACTATAATATGATATGAATTGATTTTGTTTCTAAAGCTTTCAGGCAGTAGTCATTGTACTTAGCGCACACATAAAACTGAGAAAGCAGTATTTGTTTGTGCATTCAGCTTTCCCACATGCATTAGTTTCAGTTGCTCACGCCACTAGCACAAAGCCTGACCTCTGTAATAATGTCTAGTAAAGAAGGCCAAACTCGATTTCATTACAGGCTGAGAAAGTGCCAGCGACTGTTAATAAAAATTGGCTTGAATTCCTGCGATCAACACAAGGCACAAATGGATTTGAGGAGATTTAGATTATTGCAGAATGACATAATGTTGTTGCTTTCGGGAAAGTGCAACTGCGCAAACGCATGAACTGGATTTCTGCAGCTAGAATGACTGTGACTATAATTTATAATAAATTATAATTAGAAAAAATGCACGGGATTATTGTAAATTCATGACTCAACCAATGAGAGTTTGAGGCGGGCTCAAATTGCATCAATTTTATGACACTAACAACAACAAAAAAATCGATAATCAAGCACTTGTTTATAACTGTTTATAAATGTGTTATGTTCTTTTTCTCCCACAGCTCCTGAGATAAAGGTGATTGAAACAGAACCACCCATTACAAAAATTACCAAAGTCATTGAGAGAAAAACGAGTGATGGTGAGGCGCTCATTGAGCACGAACCAACCACTAAAGTTACTCGCGTCATCGAGAGTGAGTTGCCGGTCACCACCTTCACCAGAGTCAAATCCCAACCCAAAACTCAGAGGATTGTGATCGAAGGAGAACCGACCATCACCAAAGTGACCAGGGTGATTGAAGGACAACCCGTTACCACGGTCATTGAAGGTATGTAGCTTTCGGGTGCGAGATGTACATGTCGTCAATAATAATCTGTTGCTTTTATTCAAGTGTTTTTCTTCATCAATCAGGTCACAGTGCCTCATCTGATGGTGAAATGTACACAGAAGAGGAAATCAGGAGAATCATGGGTAAAGGTCACTAGCATTAGCTTTAGTTGATCAATGTTTGGTGGTGTATGGCTGAGAGGTGCCAAGTTCCAGACCTGACAGTTCTGCGTGGTGTATTTTATGTGTTCTCGTGAACTTTCTCCTGATGGTTTCCAAGGGAATAATTTGCTCTTCAGGGTTGGTTGTGTTGGATTGGATCCCAAAACATAGAAAAAATAGCTGATGCTGATTGAAGGATTCTCGTCATTTTTTTAATCTTGTCATACATTATCTCTCCAATCAGGATTATTTGGGAATTTGTAACTGTGACACAAGCAGAGAGTTTTTATTCATCTGGTTCCAGTATCTCAAAAGTTTTGCATGTGTATTCTGTTGAAGACTCGAGCAAGGTGCAGAAGTTTCAGACTGGCGACGTTCACTTGTTCCGCGAAGAGGACATCAAGCACATCACTGACGCCATCACTGCTGGAGGTTTGTTCACTCAATACGTTGAAATTAAATATTTTGAAAATGACCAATACATCATTTTAATGGTGCTATTTTACGTCCTCATAAACCAGAAAATCAACATTTTACCCACAGTTCTTTGCAAAAGCGAGTGCTGAGTTTATCTTAGCTAAACATCAAGTACGCTTTAGATTTTGAAATGTTTGGAATGCAAATGACTTTGTATTGAGAGCAGCTGTTAGGTGATTCATCCTTGTTTGTTTCGTCATTTTTGATGTTTGCCTGGTTAATTTTATGCTCATGAACCACAAGCTCAGAACAGCATTCCCATGGAGCACCAGATGTTTTTCATTCAAGCTCAAACGTCGATATTCTGTTGTCTTACAAAAGCCGAAATTATGGTTTCACTGAGAAAATGAACCATACTTGTTGTTTACAGTTCAACCAACACCAGAATCTTCAGTTATTGTTCTCTGGTCTTACAGGTGGACCAGGCATTACCACCATAACCGGAGTCATCAAGCAAGAACCACCGATTATCGAAAGTAAGACCTAGTAGCATAATAATATGAATGGCCTCTGATATCGTTCATAATGTTCTGGTTGAAGCTGAACCAGGAATCACGACTTACAAAAGAGTGATCAATTCTGGATCTCAGATCAGTGAAGGTCAGATGTCTGTAGTCTCACACTGATGCTATAATGTTGTTTAATCACATCTTCTTGTGTTTACAGTTGGACCAGGTCACACCACGGTAACCAAAGTAGTCAAACCCGAGCCTCACATTATTGAAGGTAGGAGAAGGTCAAATCCACTGTCACCTTATCGTCTGTGTGTTCCTGTTGATCTGTGACTGAAGGGGAAAACTTTTGCTTGCTTTTGTAGGACCAGATTTTTCCAAGATTCTGTCATTCAGGGACAATCCAGAGCTGTTTGAAGCAGAAACCGAGAGAATTACCAAAATGATCAAGGGTCGGTTGGTGTTTTTAAAGTATATTAGGATAAAAAGCAATCCAATGAAATGTCTCACTCTTTGTTATTTTGGAAACATTTGCCGAAACATTTTAAGTTGATTTCTCACTCAATAAATTACACACAGCAGCTCAAAATGAGAAGATATAGAATTGTAGACGTTTTTGTGAAAAAATAAAAAATAAATAAATAACTGGAATGCCACATGATCAAGAGTTTTCAGACCAAACAAATAAATGCGCACATAATAAAATACCTGTTTTTTCAATTTCTGTTTTTTTCATCTCTTTGCAGAAGGACATTCTCAAAAGCGAGCTGCCATCAGACCTCCAGGTATCATGATGCTGCTTTCCCCATAGATTTTGCTTAATTAAAAGCCACTGTTTTTGTCACAGGCTGCTCTTATAATATAAAAACGTTTTCAAATGAAATGATTATAATAACATAACTTGCTAAACAGAGCATTTCTTTATCTGTATTTTTCAGGAACCAGAAGACAAGTGCGGCTGGCCAGGCGTCACTCTAAACCCAGACACTGAGACCGTTGCAGTCAAAGCTCTTCGTTGCTGGAGCTCTTCTGGAATACTTTTACAACAAGAACCGGAGAACTTTTACACAAAGCAGCCAAGTAATGTCTGGATCTGTGTTAAACGCTTGTGAGTGTGTACTTGAGCTGGTGGTGGTTAAAGCTGTTGTTTAAGGAGTAGAAAGCGCCAGAAACGTTTCAAGTTTGACACTGGCGCGTGTTACTCTTGGTGCTTGCGTTCTGAAGCATGAACGTGTGTGTTTTTGTGAGGATTAGTTAAGCTCTAAAGAGATTCGCTTTTGTGACTATATCGTTTGTTTTGTGCTGAAATATGATTCCTCTTGTTTCAAATCTCGCTGTCCTGTTTTTAAGGCTAAATAAATCCTCAGAAAAGCTAAGACTTACAAATAAAAACATTTTTGTTTTATAACATGATACCTGATAA
>SOMO01000033.1:940470-958396 GCA_028128575.1 Paedocypris carbunculus | reverse complement strand
TGTGTGTGTGTGTGTGTGTGTGTGTGTGTGTGTGTGTGTGTGTGTGTGTGTGTGTGTGTGTGTGTGTGTGTGTGTGTGTTGTAGAGATAAAAACTACAACTTTTTTTCCACACTGACGTTCTGTAAATGATAACTCAACACTGATTTTTTCTGAGACAAGTTAAATCTGAAGTGACGATTGATTCCATTCTTGTTAGGTTAAAACGGCAACATTTTATCACATCATGTTCATCCAAACAAGAACCACAATTCACGCTTTTGCGCTTTGTACTCCACGGTTTACTATTTGTGATTGATTTGTCATTCTTAATTTTCTTATTAATATTGTTCTGTACAAACTTCCAGATGCTAATAGTAATACTGTAACACTACTGAAAAAGTACAGAAAGTTTTAATTTGAAGATTCCTGAAGGATAAACTGTGATTATAAATCACTTGAAAGAAATAAAGACGCAGAAGAGGAAAATCACATCCAGAGTTTTGTCAAATCTGTCAGTCATAAATCTCTTGGCGAACTAGCTTTATGTTCCGTCTGATAGATGATACATTATATTCTCAAAGCAAGTCTTTAGCTTCAGTTGAAACTTGTTGGAAGTGACATGAAAAACGTAAGCCAATCTCTCAAAGACTGTGATGTCTTAGCTTGTTTGAAAGAGCTGTACCTTGAAATCTCTTTCTTGTGACTCAAAGTCTCCATTTTCAAAAAAATTAAGAGGATACGGTATTATGAAATATACAATCCGTTTCATTTACGTAATCTTTCCCTCAACTCTTAAGTCCTAAAAATAGATACGTTTTAACAAATACAATACAACTGGAACATTCATTTCCAGATTTGTTTTTAAAAATTAAGTTTACAAATCCCTACAGCTAGAGATTGTCCATTCATTAAACTTGAGAGAAAGAAGGAAAACAAACTGTGTGTCCGAACATCCAATCTAAAGTGACCCTTTACTTTAGTAAAGGTTTAAATGGTTTAAACAACAGATTTAATGGCACACGTTAAAAAGATGGATTGAGCTTGAGAATCCAGCGTTACCGGGAACAGAAACACAGTTTATGAAGTGTACAGCTGATTCCTGCTAAATTGCTTGAATTTGTCCTCTTCCGTAAGACAGAGCTGGAAGAGATTGAGATGAAGTTGTTTAAAAATTTAGATTATTACCGATATTTTCACCAATGGAAATGTTCACCAATGGAAAACTAACACTCATGAGCTCACACACACTATAAAATACACAACATTTTATAATTCTATAACTCTACAGCTCAGTTTACAGTACAGTACAGTAGTTAAAAAAGTAATTTTGTTTGTCACTGATTCTTGTCTTGTCATTGCTACATTCATGGACAGGAAGACTACATTTCCCATGAGCCTTTGTTTCGGTTCCGTTTGATTGTTGTCACCTGTTCCCCATCTGACTGTGTATTTACGTCTTCACCTGTGCCATTGTTCTCTGTCTGCCATTAATGTTGCACATCTTCATGTTCCTGAGTTTTTGTATGAATACCTTTGTTTCCTGCTCCAACCACAGTCGTAGCAGTCATTATAAGATAAAGAAAACACTGTGTTTTAATTCATCAGGCAAGCATAAAGGATTTATTTTTTATTATTACTTTTTTTTTTTTTGCTCAAATTTGTGACCTTCAGAAATAGAACATCATTTCCCAGATACTTTGCTTTTTTTTCTATCCATATATTTTAGAACCTTTTTTTCTAGATTAAAAGTTACACAGTCCTTTTACACGTTGCACATGTTTTTTTTTTTTAAGATTTTAAGAACACCTCATTAACAGAAAAATACTTTAAAAAAACAGAAAAAAAAGTTTATTTGTTTTATTTTAATTTAACATAGTTTTCACATAAACGCTGTTTAAACAAAATCTTATGATTTAGGCAATGGACTTTCGTGCTTTTTTCTTATTAGACAACACATTTTACCAAGTCTTTTTTAAATGATTTGTTTCACTCCATGAAGGTAAAATTGGATCACAACAACTTTAACAGGACCGGCGGTTTCTGAGACTTTGGCCTGTTAAGTGATACACACGTTTGGACTTGAGACTCAGTAAATGACCTTCACCCTGACCTTCAGGAGTTTCAATGGCCCCAAGGTATCAAGAGTGAAAACTCCTTCATGCGTCTGTCAGCACAAGCTCAAGAAGTGTGTAAAATCAACTTGGATTGTCTGCTAGCGTTTGGATTGAATGCTTGCGTTCAACACAAAATATTAGCCCGCAGCACAATATCTGTCTGTCTGCTTCTCTGGCCAGTCTCTGTCTAAATATCTGTTTATATGTCTGTCTGCCTGCCTACATACCTGTCTAACTGCGTGTTATTCAGGTCTGTCTCTGTCTATCTGTCTGTCAGTCTGCATGCCTGTCTGTATGCTCGTTCAGTGTCCCTCTTTGTCTAAATGCCGATTTGTGTGCTTGTCTGTCTGTTCTTTCCTATTGTCTGCCTGTCTGTTTCTCTTGTCTGTCTCTGTTTATCTATATGACTGTCCGTTTGTCCTTTCACTGTCAATTTGTCTGGTATGACTCTATCTTTTTGTCTTTTTGACTCTATCTTTGATTGTTTGTTTGTTTGTTTGTTTTTTCTGTCTGACTGCTCTTTCTCTGTGTGTCAGTCTGTTTATCTGTCTGTCTGTGTAAGTCTGTCTGTTGTCTGTCATTCCTGTGTCTGCCTGTATTCATTTATTTCCTAGCTTCTTTAATTTACACCAAACTTTACAACACATATACCTAATGAACGCCATAGTAACAAGTGCGACCACCGACAAAGCCGAGAACAACACGGCAAACACATCCACCGAGTGATACTCGTACCACGGCAACGAGTACGACACAGAGCGGAGATGATCTGCTCCTTTATTCCGGATCACATACTCGATCCAGAAGATGGCTGTGTCCATTGGTGTCATCGGTTGATCTCTGTGCAGACTGGAGAGCCTCTGCATGTTCTGCTTGTACGAGGCGTCACGAAGAAGATCTCGCAGCGCTCGCTCAAAGTTCTTCAGCTCTGATAGCTTCAGGATCTTTCCTGCACCTCGTTTCTCAACACGTATTAGATTGTCGAACTGGTCGAAGAACAATGGAATCCCCAAAACCGGCACACCGTGATAAATGGCCTCCTGCACTCCGTTGGTTCCTCCATGAGCCACAAAGGCTCTGATCTTTGAATGTCCCAGCAGGTCGTTCTGTGGCATCCATTCCACAATGAGCGTGTTGTTTCCCACAGACGACGGACGAGTGCCCAAATGCCTCCAAATTACTTTCTGGGGCAGGTTTGCGAAAGCCTTTGCGATGGTGTCCACCATATCTGCAGGTAGACTTTTAACAAGCGTCCCCAAAGACATTATAATGAACCCATGTTCTTCTGAACTCTGAACAAACTCTTCAAGGTCATTGGGAAGTGGCTTAGAAGGTTTGCATTGGAATCCACCCATGTAGATGATGTTTGGCATGGTGGGCCGGGGAAACTCGAAGACGAAATCGGCTCTCATGAGCCAAATATCTGCAGCTTGAATCAATCGGACTATGTCGGTTTTTTCGTTTAAATATTTTTCTATCAGAGCATCGTAGTGGGGACCCACCACAAACGTATTCTGTAAAAAGGTAAAGCTCAGGAATAAAACGTTCTTCAGTCGTTGGGCGAATGTCATTTTATCGGTGTGTCCTGAACCAGGTAAAGGCACGTAAGATGTCGGCGATGGCGCTAAAACAAAATGCCCTTCGCCGCTAGTGATCCATCGTACGTTCAGAACAAGGGGGAGTTTAAGAAAACGAGCTAAAAACACTCCACCAGCAATGGCGGGATCGGTGAGCACCAAGTCGTACTGTTCATCCTGTAGACGTTTCACAAGCTCTTTGTCTTCTAAAATAACCGAAACCATATCACAAGCCATACGATGCGCTTTAGAAAGCATTGCAAACAGATCGGCCTGAAGCTTCAGGAACGCCAAACCAGAAGCATCGCCTCTCTCTATCTCCATCACTTTCCATAAGTAATCATCAAAGAAGTCCTCAAACTCGTTGAGCTGGTCTGGGATTGTAATAGAAGAGTAGAGCGAGGAGTTCTGTGTGATGTACCAGCTGGACCGCGGTCGGATCACGGTGATGCTGTGACCCCTGGAGTGCATCTCTTCTATCAGAACTTTCATATTGACCCAGTGGCTTCCATCTACGGGATAGACCAGAACTTTACCTGCACTGCAGCTCACGGTTACGACAGACAAGCTTAGAAACAATTGCAGGATCTTCCATGTAAAACTTTTGTGGAGATGTTCCATTGCTCCTGACATGAAGAAAACAGAAGAAAAAAAATTACTTTCAAACAAATCAAGAATGAATGAAAAACAAACCACTTAAATGAAACATATTTGGTTGGTTAATTGATTAAAGTAGGCTAAAGGTAAAAGTTTCATTTGGATGGTTCACGAGTGAGCGAGTAACTACCTTCGTTCATTCCAGACCTTCACTCGTGTGAGCGTTTGTGTGAGTTCAAACTCCTGATTCTGTAACTTTTCCTTCAATGATTAACGTTTAGGTCAATGATTGTGGGATATAATGGGTTAAAGGTGAACGCTTCCTCTGGGATCTCAAGGTGCACATTTGAACTTCCAGTAGGTTCATTTAGCAAGATAGTTGGCAGAAAGTTTTGAGCTGGAAACTTTAGATATTGAAACTAAAAGTCAAATTCTGATTAAATAAAAGCAATTTTTTTTGTAATAAATTGGTAATATCTTATCAAAATTATAATATATTCAATTGTAATGAAGACAGACAGATCATAGATAATAGGAAAGCCGGCAATGACAGACAGACAGACAGACAGGCAGACAGACGGCAGGTTGGTAGATAGACACTGACAGGCAGACACAGACAGATCCTAACTATCAACAATGTTCAATCGAATCTTGCTAACAAATTCTAACACACACCTTTCTCGTGTGCACATATTTAACTTTCATTGTAAGATTTACAAGTGGAAACAGGACAGTCACTCCACTGATAGATGCTTTCAGCGAGAAATGTCCGGCCCTCAGGATGTATGTAATGTGAATCAGAGATGAACAATAGAAGAGGACAGATTCATTTCTCAATCACGCCTCTGCCAACACACATGACAAAATAAAACAATACGCAAAAGAGATGGATGGCACTTGCCATAGTTTATATTGTGTGTGTGTGTGTGTGTGTGTGTGTGTGTGTGTGTGTGTGTTGTTCCAGTACCACACCAGCGTGTAATAAACCTGCAGAGATGTGTTCATGCTCAGTCAGCTGTTCAGTATGTGCATTTAATGTGCATTATGACAACACCAGCCACATTTCAAACACAAATCTGCTTTTACATGTGCTGGAGAAAATTTAAAAAAGGGGTCCAACTATTCAGCCTATACAGGATTGGCTATTCATTGAGGACGTGAACTCAATTTTAGCGGAACGGGTAAAAAACATCAGTCAAACATGAAGTAAGCAAAAGGTCAATAAGAAGAACAATATGCAGAGTATTACTTTCTCGTCCAGGAAAGTGTTTGCACATATTCTTGCAGCTGTCGACACAATTTGAAGGGATATTACAAAAGAGATGGACGGCAGGGAAAGAGACGGGGGATATTCTGAAACGCCAGAGCAATAATGAGGTTGTGCAATATTCCTGCAGGTCCCTTCAGGGTCACGGGTCTTTATTCTCTAAACCCCTTTTACAGTTCTAATGTTGCTTTTAAACTGTTTTCAAAAAATGAAAAAGATTAATCCAAAACTTGAAGCATGATGCCTCACGGTTTGAATTACTCAATCTTAAGCAATATAGATTAAGTCAGCGGGTCACCAAAAATGCTCATCTTGCTTTGCAAATCCATCGCAATTACAAAAACAAACAATTTTGGCAGAATTATCTTCATACATTTTTAGAATATGTGCAGAATTAGTAGCATTTTGTTTCATGTGTACACACACTGTAAAATATTGCTATATTTTAGTATTCTAGTATTTTCTTCATTAATCCCAGATTTGTAATAGCAGTGTACATTTAAAATCTCCCACAATGTGTAAAGACAGTTTAACAGTGCACATATAATTTGTAAAATTACATACAAAAATTGCAGCATTGTGTTGAAAATGTCCAGGATTATATCCATAATTTTCAGAATTATGTCCATAATATATTGGGTTACTTAAGATATTTGGAGTATGTTTAACAACGGTAAGATTACATAAATAATTCTACGTATCTGATTAATAAATGATTGTTTGAATGGATGATTAGAGTGACCTAAACCATTTCATAAATCAGGGGCCTTTTATTTTCTTTTTTTGTCCTTTTAAAGCTGAAATAATCTTCATCTCCGGAGACATATTAAACCTCATCTGTTTCCAATGCACAGCATCTGTTTCCAACCCCAACGTACCTACTGAAGGTTTGAAGTGATCATGCAGTTGCTCACCGAACAAAGACTGAATGTCGTTTAACCGGAAGTGTCAGAGGTGGCTGGAGAGCGGAGACACTATGATGAATAATGAGCACAAAACCTCAGAGAATTCAATAAACCACTTGTAAATGCACTCAAAAGGCACTCAGTGCTAATTTCTCTAGCCTGTTTAGTTCGTAGTTGTTCACATTATGTTTTTCCTGCGGTTCAGTCAGTGAATAGCGGGTCATGGGGGTTTAGTCACCAGCGTAATGCAATAAATGTTGTTTTTTTTCTACCATAATTTTATGTATTCTACAGTTATTTAAGACATGTGTCTACTTATGTAACATCTATAATAAAATGTGTACTTTTTATTTATATGTAACATGATTAATGCTTTGTTAAAGCGCAGTGTTACGTCTCGTGGGTTTCCACCACCATCTAGTGGCTGTATATAATAACTGCAGTCTCGCAATAACCATAACAACGTCAAAATCGTATATAAACGAACCGTGGTACTAAGTTTGCCACGTTAAATGTTCTGACGTTAACTAGTTTTGTTTACGCAATCAGCGAAAATTTGTATCAGTCCCACAATGAAGAAAGTGCATTTATACAAAAGCACAACATACTGTTTCATTTGTGCACAAATCTTGCACAGTACGGTACATACCAGTTAAGTTTTTTTTTCACTTAGATTTTGACCGCCACCCAGTGGTCATTTGTGAGAACAGCAGTTTTGTTCTTTTTTTATTCTGTTGGAAAATTAGAAATTTTAATCTTAAGCACTTTTTTGGTACTGGTGGATATTTACTGGTGGTAATTATTTTAATCGAAATACGTATATAACACCGCAAAACCTCGAACACGAATTGTACGTACAAATAGGCGTGAGACAGCTCGAATGCATCCTGTGTTCTTCAGGGCTTAAATAAAATGTGTGTAACAAGAGCAGAGAACCACAAAAAAAAAACAAAAAAACGTAAAAGCAGGAGAAAAAAAAATCGTCTGTAAAAAAAAATGCTGTAGAACACTCCTCTAGAGTCCCTATATCTTCCAGACGGTAACAGTGCCACCCAGCCAATGATTAAATGAAAAGGTTGAAATATAGCCAACCTCATTCTGAAGTCTAATAGTTCACGGTGAGACGTCTATTTGCCTTTTTAGGCGTCCATTGTCTCCTTTTAAGACAAATCGCTTCAATTGCGTTATTTGACGATTCTGAGCTGCCGAGTCTTTCTGTCTCCCCAGTGCAAAAATTGTCGGGTATGTTTATCATTGTATCCACGCGTTTGGCTTTATTTCGGTTAAGGGAGTGGGGTTAATTATTTGTACTTTCTAAATTACTATTTGCGTTTGTATGGTGTTTCAGCGGTTACGTCAACGGTTACGTCAGCGCGCATAGTCTTATAAAATGGTTTTGGAGCAGGGATTTTGTGTTCTGTGTTTTGTTGGTACGTACTGTAGGCTACTTTGAAGAACCTAGAATATGACATTTTCAGTTGTTTCACACTTTTTGTTATGCACATAATTCCACACGTGTTAAATCCTATTTTGGGTTACCTATAGTGTGAATATACAATGCTCATAGTCATGACAATAAATAAATCTCTTTGAATGAGAAGGTGTGTCCGAACTTTAGGTTTGTACTGTTTAAAGTATATTAACGTTGCGTATACAGTACTGTATAGCTTTTCCTTTCACGGTATTCGCGTTCTCTTTTACGTACTGCCACCTGGTGACCATCCTTAGAACAGCAGTCTATCAATCCCATCCTGCTTTGCGAGCATCGCGCCGACTCCGAGTTCGAGCCGTCTGTCTGCTGCCAGGGGCGGACATGTTGGGGCGGCCTGTTGGAGGACAGGACTACACAATTTTTTGATTTTCCCGAACAAAGTAGCTGGCGAGCAAAGACGAGACGCCATGGATGCCGTCAACGCTTTTAACCACGAGGTGTGTGTGAAAAACGCGGCGTATTGGCTGTAAAATGGCGGTACGCAGAGCATGAGCTTTCATGTGTTGGTGGCTCGAGCCAGTTAAAGGCCTCGCTGTTTAAAATGCGTTTAAAACTCGTGTTTTGATGAAAGAGAGCTGACCGTTTGTTTACGTTGCAGCTTTGAAATCATACATCTGATGCATGTAGATATTGTAATTGTTGTCTAAATTGGTGTAGTAGTAGTCATACAATGCTACCGGGGTTACTGTGGTCACTTTCATGCTAGTTTTTGCACGGCTGCTTATATTTGTTTAAAATCGATTGAAACCGTTGTTGTTATTATTATCTAGCAGTTTGCACATTTATGTCGCGTTGAATTTCTAGCTCTAATAGTAACTTTGTCCACAGCAACACTTTAGCGGCTCTTTAAGGCAGGATTGCGCTTTAAGTCTGAATCTTTACGCGAAATTCGCAATTCTGACTGGAATTTGTAAATTATGTTCAATTTTTGAAACTGTTAACATAGAGTTGGTTAATTAGAAAATGCAGTATTCATGGCACTGTGTAAGATAATCGTTAAAGATGCTTGTTGTGATTCGTCAAGCCCCGCCCACGTTTACTTAGTTTTTACTTAGTACATGGTACATTTAAAGTGCAGATTTAGGATTTTTGAAGTGAGTACATTTAACTTATCTTATTATTAATTTATTTATTGCCATGGTCTTGTTTTGAAAGGTCAAACAAATCAAAGTAGTGTCTTCTTTTCGTCAAACGATAGACCCGCCCTAAACACTCGCATATAGCTTGGTTTCGATTGAAAGAGTTGCTATGTTATTGAGATAAATTAAACATAAAATAAAAATGAGATTGAAAATGAAAGTTTTCAAAATCCATTCAACATTAAAATGTCTGTTTATATTGGAAGTGATCTGAACATACGTCTCTTATATATTATTTGTAGCGGGCATTGGGTCACGTGATGGTGGTGGGTCACATGACAGTGGAAGACTGATAGGTGTCACAGGTGTGCACGTTAATGGTGGTGGAGAGAGGGGGTGATCAGGGTGCGGTACTTTTCTTTAACCGCACAAACGCACTCGAATATCAAACCGAAATAACTTGGACATTACAATCTGCCAACAACAACCCCTACAAATAAAACCATTCTACTGCAAAGTGCGCGTTTCGGATGACCTCATTGCCCTGAATCAGCCTCTCAGCGGCACCCCGGAACAGGCTGGAGTTTGACCGCTATATTATTCTTAAAGTGAAATTCAGTTACATTAGATTTGGAAAATTAAAAATATTTAATTATCTTATAACTGTGTTGTTTAATGCTGCATCAAGTCTAAATGTGTAAAGTGTGCTGCTCTGTGTCTCTGTGTTTGGCCGTTTCCTAGACAGAGGTGTAGTCGCTGTAAAACACCTCTTTTCAATTTATTATTCCACTTCTTTATTATTACAGTTTAGTCTTCTACGACATGTCAGAGTGCTGACACTTCGTGTGTTCGCAACAAATGCACAATTTATTTTTATTTTGTAGCATATATTATCTATCTACCAGGTTATGGAAAATATAAAATGTATGTAATTAATTTTATATAACGTGTAATGAATTTTCACCAATGTCTATTGTCACTAATTTTGAAAGCTGCAGTGTAGTCACCTCACAGACATTAATAATCAGACACAGAGTGTGTTATAAAAGCCTTTGTGAGACTAAAGTACAGTGATAGGTTCCACAACTGAAGAATAGCAAGAAATTAAACCCGCTCTGCTCCCTCAGCACTTAAGACTGCCCACTGCTCCGGTCTTGTTTGTAGGTGTGTGTGTGTACAGTTCAATATTTAGATGGGTCGTGAGCACAAGTTACCCACTGTGATAAACAATAATTATTAAATGATCTTTGTTGCAGTTGTTCTCCTTGATGGAAACAAAACCTCCCATCTCTCGGGCCAAGATGATCTCCATCACCAAATCTGCCATAAAAGCCATTAAAGTAGGTGAAACTGTGACACAAACACTTGCCAAAAATGTTCTGTTCCTAATTTCCCATTATCATTTGTTTCTTCCAGTTATACAAACATGTTGTCCAAATAGTTGAAAAGTTCATAAAAAAGGTAAGCCTGGAAATGATTCTGAAACGACTGCACATCAAATGACTCTGTTGCTTACACTTGTGTACCGTACTCCATTATAGTGTAAGCCCGAGTACAAAGTACCAGGACTGTACGTGGTCGACTCCATCGTGAGACAGTCACGGCATCAGTTTGGAGCCGACAAAGACGTCTTTGGGCCCAGATTCACCAAAAATATCACAGGAACTTTTGAAAACCTTTGCTTATGTCCCACTGAGGACAGGGTAAGTGTTACATCAAGTGAAAAACTCAGTCACTGCCTGAGATGACCATGACCAGTCTTTCTCCTTCCTCAGAGTAAGATTGTCAGAGTGTTAAACCTGTGGCAGAAAAATGGAGTATTCAAGATTGAAGTGATACAGCCTCTTTTAGACATGACAGCTGGATCCAGCAGCTCTACAGATGTGGACAACGGTCCAGACATTGGTAGGACACACAGCTAAACCTCAGAACCATCGATTTTTTCTGGTTCAGTGCTCCTTGTTGGCAGGAATAAACATTGATACTATTGAATTGTTGTTGCAACATTAAAATGGATAGTTCCCCACAAAATCACCAATTTTAAGCTATAGATTTTCTCTCCTAGTTTATGCTATTACTATGCTTTCCTTTTTTTGGAGCTTTCTTGATGGTCTGCTAACCATCTAATATCCCTGCAGGATCACCATCGTCTCCTGTGAGGGAGCAAGAGCCCCGTCTAGTTCCAGGAAATTCTCTGGCTGCAGCTGTACCTCAGCTCCAGAACTCAGACGCCTTTGCCGCTGTTGCGCAGTTATTTCAGTCCACGCAAGGCCAGCAGGTTTGTCATGCAGCACTGAAGATCATTGTTCATTGTCACATGCTTCATTATCTGCAAAAAATCATGTTTTGGTGGCTTTCTCAAGCTTCAGCAGATGCTGCAGAACTTCCAGTCTGGGAAACCTCAGTCTCCGACAAAGGACAACAACAGGAGTCACCACAACCCGCCGTCTCAGATGGTGACTGCCGCCTCCCTCCATCAGCACATCCATCATCCGCCCCAGACAGCGGAGACCAAAGCTACTACTTTCGATAAGGTGAGATTTTCTGGAAGTGCCGTTAGAGCATGTGATCCCCCATAGAACATTTATAAGACCTAATTTCTTACTACAGAAGCTTCTAGACCGCTTTGACTATGACGATGAACCTGACGCCACAGATGACTCCAGGAAAGATGATGCACAGGCTCTCCAGGCCAGTTTGTAAGTGCGGCTCCTTTGTTTAGCACATCATTAATTCAGTTGCGAGCTTTGTATGAGTTCAGCGGCGATCCTCCTTCATATTCTTGGTTTTTAAATGCACAATTTCTTGTGCGTATCTACAGAGGGCGCTCTGAGCAGGTTCCAGCTGGCTTTCCAACAGCCAATCAGATGCAGCAGTTCCAACAACACATGATGTCACAACGCCAACAGGTAGATCACAAAATTGTGTACTTCTTGCAGATGCTTTTGTCTGTATAGACAGAGATGACATTACAACGATAATGATCAATGGTGCATAAATATTTCTCAAAAATGTGTGAAATGTTTTTTTTCTATGGGACAAGATGATTGTCCCATAAATGTAGGATAGTAGCATTATTCTCATGTTAATGCATCGGTTGCAGCTTTTTTGCATATGGTGGCTGGGAGTGACGTGGTGTTTATGCATTGTTTGGTTGTTGTTAGATGCAATAAAATTAAGGACCGTTTAGTGTTTGATTATTCCACCAGATGGCAGCAGACGAGAAACATTTCTGGAGGAAAAAAACTTTTTTTTTTATTGTTTTTTTAAAAACAAATTTTAACAACCTATAGTGTTTTAAATGTATATTGCATAAATTAAACTTATGTTATTTTTCTGGTCTTTGTTTCTGTTCCCAGGGTGTCCTGCCCTCAAATGGACAGGTGCAAGGCTTAGGAATCATCCCCAACCAGCCCTACCCTGGCCTCATGCCTCCAGCGGGGCAGTCACATGGGGGATTTTCTCATCAAAATGACAATTTCCATCAAGTTATGGGTGGACGTCAGGTAAAATAAAAACAGTTATGTCTTAAAGAAAAGGGGAATAAAACAAAGATGAAATAAAAAATCTGATTAAATAGCTTTAATAGTACCGATTCCCACAGGACTTGATGAATTCTGATGTGCCTGTAAGGCCTTTCCCTGATGACTTCCAGTCTCGTTCACGCTCAGGGTCGAGGTGCGTGAGTCAGCTGTTATCAGACAGAAACACGTTATACTATCTTTTGTCACCGTAATATTTTTCTTCAGGTCTCCTAAAAGGAGGAGGTCTCGATCGAATTCCCGTACCAGGCGCATGCGGCATCGACGATCTCGCTCTCGTTCTAGAGAACGGCGACACCAGTCACCCAACTCACGGACTGAGGAGAGGAGAGACAGGGAACGTGAGCGGGAACGGCGACAGAAGGGTCTTCCTCCTGTGAAGAGCAGCACACTCAGTGGTGAGCAAGGCCACATGGTAATTCTCGTAAAGAACGGAGTGATCCAGACTTACCGTCTAATATCATGTTTCTCGTTCAGTCTGCAGTACAACACTATGGGTGGGTCAGCTCGACAAAAGGACGCATCAGCAGGATGTGGCTTCTTTACTGGAGGAATTTGGCCAGATAGATTCAATAAACGTAAGTCTTTGTGGTATGCATATATCCAACTTCATGAAACTCAAAATGTCAGATGTTCTGCTGAGGTCACATCATGTCTTTTTGATCGAAAATCCGATAGATGATTCCTCCGCGTGGTTGTGCCTACATTGTCATGATTCATCGCCAGGATGCCTATAGAGCCCTGCAGAAACTTAGCAGAGGGCCATATAAAGTCAACCAGAAAGCCATTAAGGTATTTAAATTTAAATGTGTTTTGTATAATTGTTTTATTTTATATTCTAACATGATTTGCATTTTTTTGTTTCTCCAGATTGCTTGGGCTTTGAATAAAGGTATTAAATCTGAGTTCAAACAGTATTGGGACGTGGAGTTAGGTGTAACTTACATCCCATGGTCCAAGATAAAGTTGGAGGAACTAGATGTGTTCAGAGAAGGAGGGATGCTGGATCCTGAATCTCTTGCACCTGGTAAGAGTTTCTTCCAGAAGTGTTCATTTTTGTCGCTAGGACGTTGTTTAAATATCAGATGTATTTGGTTTTCAGATTGGAAAGCTTCTCAGAGTGGACAGGAGAAAGCCGAAGATTCTCAAAATGGAAGAGCTGAGGTGGTCAAAGTAGAGGAAACACATACTGTACTTCCCATTCAGGTGATTGATGCCCCAGTTGTGGCCATTTGCAGGACTTGCTGTGACTACTAGCATTTTCATGCTTTTGTTTGGTTCTCAGGTTCCTTCTGTTCAGCCAATAAGAGCAGTCGGTGTCCCACCACCCGGTTTCCCAGGACCCATGGGCCTTCCACCTCCCTCATTCCCCCCCGGGGTTCCTCCGCCCCCCAGTCACTTCTTAAGGCCTGGATTTAATCCACTGCAAATGCCACCAGGTGACACTACAGTTCTGTTTAATATTAGGAGAACACATCAGCTCTTCACTAGAGTTTCTGTTCTTTATTATTCATTTCACTATTGTCATTAGTAAACAACAGTAGTTGCTCTCTACATCACTATATTACCTTTTATAAAATTGTGTGTATATTTATTTTTTATTATTATATTATAAACAAAAATGTCGGACAGCGTTTTCTGTTTCCTGAAACATGCATAGTGTTTTGAGGGTTTAGTCATGGGACATGTGGTTTTAGCTTACTTAGCATGACGAGCTCTCCCACATCATTTCTTCAGAAATCGTATCTTCTAGATTTCATTGGTTTTATGATTTTCAATCTTTAGTGGGACAATGATTACTTTTCAATACTGCAGGGTAGTGTTGTCACGATACTAGAAATACAACTTCGATACGATACTTAAAAAAAGTATCGATACTCGATACCATTTTCGATACCACAGGGAAATAACGTAACAATTTTAGGGCCTTTTTTTCTTTTTGAAAAAAATACATAACAAGACTGGAACATGAACATGTGTCTGAATGAGGAATCCCAAGAAAAAAAGTGCATAAATAAATAAAACTGCTATACATTTAAATTTTCCTTAAAAAGAAAAAAATATTCTCAACTTAAAAGCTTTTTTTAAAAGATTAAATTAAAACAAATGAATTTGGTAGGAGCTCTAAAAGTAAAAGAGTACAATATTTTATTTGTTTTTTGTTTTGTTTAGTAGTAGTAGTAGTAGTAGTAGTAGTAGTAGTAGTAGTAGTAGTAGTAGTAGTAGTAGTAGTAGTAGTCTTGTGGTAAAAGGATCTGAGTGAGTTTTGACTGCAGAATGGTGGTGCTTTAAAAGAAATATTACAAATTTAGAAACATTTTTGTATGTTTTTATTGTTTGATGAATTATTCAAAATTAATAAGCTCACTTGTCAAACTTGTATTAATATACACCTGTTGGTATATTGTGGTAGGGATCTGCTTAAATCAGCCAGAGTTGGACAGCAGTATTTATATAAACTGATTTAGATTCGGGATTTAATCAAACACCATTATTTATCAGCGCATAGACATCTACAGTACTGTAAATAAATTCAAACGTGCTTCACACCATCACTGAGATGATCACTAGGATTCATGTTTTACATGCATTTCTAGTAATATTATAATCTCTCGTCAGATGTGTTGATCAGACGTTTCTTGTTCTGAGGCGGATTGTACAGTATTTCACTGCGTTAACGGGGCAAAACGGGACTTCAAAACACGCGTATTAATAGTAAAAACAGTTACTAACTTCTCAAAATTCTTTCTACACGTCTGCGTCTACACGTCTTTCTGCATCTCGTGCTCATTTGCCTGGAAACCGAAAAAGGGGTCGGCACTTTTTTTTAAGATCAGTGTAAATCACACTAAAAAAACTGTCGGTTTTGGGCTTACATACAAGTATTATACATCTATTGAAAGTTTAGACTGTCTATTATTTTTCTATATTTTTCTTAATGAATACAGAATGTTGTGTTTGTCATAAAAAATTAAACTAAAACGTCAAGCGCGTTTTTTTTTTCCCGTTGTTAAAAGTCAGTTCAGAAATGCATCTGAAAAGAGCTGTAACTTAATAAATATGTATCACACAAACGTGAAACACATGTCTACATAAAGCTGAGAATGTCTATTTTTTAATCACGTAAGTAGAATTTAACAGAAATATTGTCCGTGTCGGTAATCTGTCTAAATGTAATAAGTCAGCATTGGTCCGTCTTGGTTGTTAGTTCAGCTGAGCCCCGCCCCCGCTCATACACACGTTCTCCTTTATTAACACGTTCTCCCGTCACGTTTGATGATGGCGCGGCTCTCTCTCTCTCTCACTCGCGAAGACTCTGAACTCGCTGACAAATTTGAGTGCGCATGCGCGAAGCTGAAGACCCAGAAGCGCGGATAGTATCGATACTTTTGGAACACAGTATTGTACCGTTTCAGATTTTTCAGTATCGATACTTAACGAAATATCGATACTTTTGACAACACTACTGCAGGGTTTTGCTTGTATTAAATGCAATTAATACTCCACTGTACGGAGGTCAGGTTTTTGGTTTGGCTCTCCACTGTTTTTTCTTTTTTTTGTGTGTTTCTTTCTCTGATCTAAAGGCTTGTTCTGTACTTTCTGCGTTTCAGGTTTTCTCCCCCCTGGTGCCATTCCTCACTCTGGTCCCCCTCCCTCCACAATGGGCTTGCCACCAGGTGGGTTGTCTGAAAGCCATGAGCAGTATTGAGACCAATAGTGTTTTATTACATTTTTTCATAATATATTTTTATAACTGTATCAATGTCTCAATGCAGTAGTGGGTGGCTCCGTTGAAGAGCTTTCAGGTGATCCAGCAGGATTGGGCTCAAGAATCAACAGTGATGGTACCGATGGATTTAACTCAGGTGGGTCTTGACCTTTCTCTTTAGAGTTATCATCAGTCCGTATTTTATGACTTTCGTAGTTCCGGATCTTGTTTTAATGACATGTGAGCGTCATTATTTTTATGTTTTTGTTTTTTCTCTCTACACAGGAAACCAGATTCCTCCTGGAGCTCCACCGGGGATGACTCTACAACCTCCACCAAGTCTTCTTGGTTCAAGACCCGGTATTATGCCTCTTCAGCCGCCTCTAGGAATGCCTCCTCCACATATGCAACGCTTCCCCATTCCTCGGCCTGGTATGCCCCCCATGCCTCCACAGATGATGCCACCCAGAGGACCCCCACCAGGTGCCTTTGGCATGCCACCCCCACCCCATGGCATCAGAGGTCCCTTTCCTCCTCGTGGGCCTCCATTTATGAGACCCACTGGCATTCGACCGGAAGGACCAATTGAGCATGAGCTAAGGCCGTTCAGGGGAGAACGTCCGCCTGGATTAGGAAGGGGCAGAGAATGGGATCAAGACTGGTATGGGGGGCGCCGACCCTACGGCGAGGACCGTGCTATGGACCGACCGGAGAGCAGGGAGCGATTTGGTGGCTGGCAGCAAGATTCTGATAAACCAGTTGGGTGGGACAGAGAAAGGGAGCAGAGGGACTGGGGGAGAAGTCCAGAAGGGGAAAAGGATAGAGAGCGAGCCAGAGAGAGCGAGGAGCGGAGCCGGCGTCCCATAGGGAGTCGAGAGCCTGGCACACGAGAGAGAAGCACACGCTGGGACAAAGATGACAGACTCGATCGACTAGGCACCACCTCTGAAGAAACCAATGAAAGACTTCGAGACAGCACAAATCCTAACGAGCCCAATGTGAACTCTACAAAACAGCTTCCTGAAGCAAAGCAAGATACTCCGGAGCCTTCCACTGCAGCCAGACCCGATTCAAAAACTTCAGAACCTGCAACAGAGACCAAATCTGCTGATCGAACGCCGACGGAAGAGTCGTAGAAAGATTTTAGTGTTGTTTCTTTTAACGAATGAACTTGTTTGTCCGTGATAATCACAAACTCAGCGTCACTCCTGAAGTGAAATGTTTTATTTGACGCTTGATTCTGTCGCTGTGCAACTTTTTGGAGAACGAACTATTGAAGGCAAACGTGGAGCGTTGCCTTGTGATTTACTGTCCCACCTCCAGAAAGCTCGAGTTGTGTTAAAAAAGAACATAAGGAGCCGATTAAAGAAGCTCTGCTGTAAATATGTTAACAATATCTTAAAATGTTTGTAGATTTTGAGTATGTTTTACCCCCTTCATTTAATCTGCTGAGCCTAAGTGTTAGACTAAATTGATGAAGCAAGACTTTTTGCTGTAATATTTTTAACTTAATGTTTACAACATGCAAGGACGTTTTATAATTGTTTTTTTTTTTTTTCAGTTTGTAACTCCAGATATTTCAGTCATAAGGATTTGGTTTTAATAAAATATTTTCATATCAAATAAATGAACTGAATGACAGTTGTTTTTTTCAGCGTGTTGCT
>SOMO01000033.1:912953-930002 GCA_028128575.1 Paedocypris carbunculus | reverse complement strand
TTTTTTGTCATGCCTTTTTAGTCACAATTGTTCGTCACATCATTTGGAATTATGTAGTTGGTATTCATGGACAACACATAATTATCAACCAGTTGTTGTGATTCAGATCTAGATCTTTCAGTGTTCTGAAAGCAACTATATTAGCAAATTCTTGCGATTTGGCAAAAGGAACCTTCATTGAAAAGCTAAAATTGGCGACTTGTTGAGATGGTATTATGTGGCATCTTTACAGTCTTTAACAAATCTACTGAAGTTCAAATCTCAACTGCTTGTATATTTTACCATGGCCACACAGTTCATTTTGCATCATTCCGGGACTGGACTTAAGACTAGTCTGGTGTAAACGTTCAAAACTATCTGATGGATGACATGTTAGTTAGATGGATAGAAGTTCAACATAGGGTGCCGATTGAGGTTTCTTTTTCTTGTTTATACAGGCTTGTTGAAACTTTATGATCCGGTATTAAACAAATTGAGCGAAAGTTGTTGACTATTGGAGCCACCGCAGATTCTATTTTTGCCACTTGGATTTGCTGATGATTTAGCGAGGCATCAAAGTCCTAACTGTCATTGCGTGCCAGACACGAGCATCACTGTGATTACTGGCATGTCAGCAACACCCTGGGAAGGTGTGTCCGCTTTGTCCTGAGAAGAAGTTTGGTTCAGTTGATGCTGAAAAGCAGAATGGGACGATGTCTAATGCCCCACACCTTGTTCTCTGCTCAGACATGTTTGGCTCTCACGGTCGCTGAGGTAATTACACAGCTCCCACAAGACTTGTTCAAGGGGAATCCGCCCGATGATGTTCTTTGAGGACCCACGTGTCTCCATTCTGCTCAGATGTTGCTGTATAGTTACTCACAATGTTAATGAAAAACATTTACTCAACTTTTACATTTCAACTGCTTTATTCCAAACCTTCAATTTTCAGATTGGTTTTCTAAAGGCTGCTGATGAGATCCGATCTCCTCAAGCATTTTTGTGAATTGAGACACAGCAGCATGAAGTTCTACTGGAGCTTTGGAGATCGGCTAAAGCTTTGGAGGTCATTAATGAGCTTTTCCAAGCGGTAGTTACTCATTGACTACCGCTTCCAGTGGGGTCTTTCCAACAATTCTCATAACACTTTGTGCATCTCCCAGCAGTTTTCTTTGGGTTAAGTCCCTGATCTCCACGGTTTGGATCAGTGTGAGGTTTCCCACGCCCCCCAATCTCTGATACACTAGACGGGAAAGGATATGACCAGGAGCATTGCGCAACTTTGCTTTTTCAACCGTCAAAGAAAAACAAGGAAGTGCTCTTCTGTTGAAGATATAAAATTTTATGGAGACACTTGTCAGGTCAGAGGCCATGTTGTTTCTACGTGCAACACAAATGCCGCTAGAAAATAGACTTGCACAGTCTTTTTTGAGACACTTAGTAGACTTGATGTTCTGTGTCTGACCAATGTCTGCTCGATTTAAATTTAAATCTTGCATGTGCGCAGATGTTTGATCAGGCAAGCTTACCGGCAAGCAATTTAAAAGGAAACAGGGTGTCTTGAAGCTTAAGGGCAAATACTCGGGTTCTAAAATGTACTGTTGCTCCTGAGGAGGCGAATTGAGAGAGAGAGAGAAAGAGAGAGCGAGGGAACCAGACAGAGAGGGGGGAAGGTGAGAGAGAGGGAGGAGAACTAAACGGAAGAACGGGGAGGGTTGAGTAAATGTGAGAGAGAGCGAGAGCGAGCACACACACCCCTTTCTGCTGGCTCTGTGGACACACTCGTCCTCACATGGTGGGAGTGAGTGTGTTGTGGAGTTCTGACAGTCGGGAGAAGGAGACATGCGGGATTACAAGCAGTGCCTGGAGGAGACCTTCTGTGAGCTCCGCTGAAAGATCCCTCACACTGCTGATGTTTGGACACCACTGGCAAACTGAGACGGACCCAGACTAGACCCCTGAGGTAAACCAAACTGGCTGTTTACATGCTGCTTTTCTGATGTTTACAATTGGACCGGAGACACTGTCAAGCTTCTGCCGAGCATGGGTTTAATGAATGTCTGACAGAGATGGATGCTGTGATGCTAGATTAATAAGATGTATGCTCTCAAGAGGCTTTGGAAGTCAGTGTCTTGTGCCTTTGTTGGATAATCATTAGACTTTTGTGCGGTTTGTTTTGAGAGGTCCTGGAAACAAATGGTTGTGTGGTAATAAAGCCAGACAGAATGTTTGGGAAGAGGTCTGGCTTTGCTCTCGTATACTGGCGCTTGTGTGTGCGTGTGAATTTTCGCACTGCCCAGTATATTACTGTTGCCGGCAAACAGTTAATCACCTTCTTTCGATCTTTATTTTAGTGGGTATATTCTTAAGGGTGTGAGAAGAAAAGCCTTACATTTCTACGAGTCTTTTTATGGCGTGCGCCTTAATTCTGAGTGAACTACTTCAAAATAATTTTCCCACTGTATTTCCACTTAAATATTCTCGGGAGTCTCCTGAAGTAGTTGTGCATGCATATGAATAAGGAAGGCATTATCGGAACTCTCAAGCAAACATCGACCACAGATTCAGAGTTGAGAGAAAAGCTCCAGTGACTTTGAATGAAGCTTGGACCAGTGACACGTGAGGTTTGCCCTGGTCTGTCTGGGATCTAGAGGTCACACTTAAAGGTCTCAGCTGTCTGCAGTCAGACAGAGAGAGATGATACGCGGGGTGCCACATTCTCGGAAAATCTCCCGAGTCTTCTTTATGAATGAAGCAGCCTCTGTGGAGGAACGCAGACATCCTAAACAAAGAGTCCTGCATACTTTACTTCAGAAGCAAACACGGCAGACAATGAACCACACTCTCCCAGCTCCGCCGTATCATTGACTTCCTTTCCACTCAGAGACGTCCTGTCTCACAGCTTTTATCTGGACTTTATCATTTACGCATGTCTCCTCGTCTTGACGTATGTGGTTTAATCTTCAGTTTATACTTCAAGAACACTCTGGACTGTGTCATGATGGAAAATTGACCGTGTTTTTGACCACAACTTTCTATGTGGTTTTTTTTTAAACTAGCAGATTAACCGAGATCCAATCTAGCGACACAAAGAAAACTTGACTGCTTTTCACGAGAATTCTTCTTCTGGCTGGTTATTCAAGTGAAATGGGGCATGTGTGCTCGAGCATGAGCGAGAGACGGTCTGTAGCGTTAAACACTTCACTCTGATAAAGTGTTTAAGAATTAAGATTAGGATTGAGTTTTCTGAGAAGTAGGATTCTGTGATTCTGTAGCGTGTTTTATGTGAAGTTCCAGTGGCGATCACAGCCAATCTGTGAACTGCTTTGCTGAACCTCGGGGCATTTCTCCTTCATTCTGCCCCACTGGAACACGGGGCATGAGGGTGAAACATGGGGGGTCGAGAAGCTGAATGAACGCGGGGGGTCGGAAGTCTGCTAAATGGGTCACAGCATGTTCAGAGTATCCTTTAATGAAGCTAATGAAGGACATTAGGAGATACAAAAATCCATTAAAATAAGACAAAAGGAAAGGGGAGGAATTCTTTGTTTAACACATGTGATTGAAGTTGTGCAGTTGATGTTTTTTTTTTTTTAAATAAAATACATTTGCGGCATTACAAAAGTTCAAACGATTGGGATGAATTGTTTTGTTGTACGTTTATAAGTAATTTAAAATCAATATTATGAAACAAATTATGTGTCTTAAGGTTTACTCAGAAGCTTTGACTCAAAATAACTCAAATTAGCTTCCTTTAACGGAGTAAAGCTGGCGATTGAAACAAGGAAGTGGGTCCAATTTTTAGGGGAATAATTAAGTTTTTAGTATTGGAGTATAGGGTGATTTTGTTTTTTGTAGATACAAATTACATTTTAAGTCATTGTTATAGCAGATCTAGGATCGAGGTTGGTTCTGCAGATTTTGTCAAAATGTTCATTTTTTACTTTGTATAAAAGAATGCCAGAAATGTAATTTACTGAAAATGATTAAGAAGTTGGTATCAAGTTCTACATTTTTTTTACATACGCAGTTTTAAATTTTAAAATAAGGAATTATAGTCACATGCAATGAACAAAGTCTTTTTGTTCAAAAAGGTTTTTTTTTTTTAATACTTGGGAACTGTAGTGAGATGTTGGCCTGCGTGGTAAACAAGCAAGAATTTTTCAGTGACATTGAAACCTGTAAAAACAGATGGAATAGAATACGGTTTCGTTGTTTTTGACATAATAGTCGTTTCACATTATCTTCCACTAACGTGTGTTTAAGGCAGCGTGTCATTTTATTTTTAATAGGAAAATAGGGCTCAGGAAAATAAACTGACTTTTATATTTGTTAGAAATGGAATTACAGATCTCATAAAAGTGTTAATATATTTCAATAAAGTAAAGAGTAAACTAAAGTGATTGAGATTGTCAATATGGTGAACCATATCAAAATTGATGCTCTGCTTTTAACCCATTCAGTGAAGTGAACACACACAAACCTTGAGCAGTGGGCAGCCTAAGCATGGGGCCTGGGGGGCATGTGGTGTTCAGAGTCTTGCCCAAGGATACTTAGTTGCAGTATTGATTGTTCTCTGCTTTTTAACCATCACGTGAAGTTACATACATACACATAGTGAATTATGAACACAAACCAGGAGCAGTGGGCAGCCTTAAGCCATGCCATGGTGCCCTGGGGTCTTGATGTGCTCAGCGTCTTAGCAATTGTTATTAGAGTTGGCAATGCAAGTTCATATACCTGTAGAATTCTAAATATAACTGTACTTCCTTTTTATAGCATTCACGACCTACTATTTATTTAATTCTAATGTCTTCATGTTTTGCTTTTTAGTTGAAAGCACACATAATCTGCCACTATAGCACTATAATAATCTGTCACTATTCTTGCCATCTACTGTGCGGGAGCTTTTTCTTGAACTGTTTTGGGTGTGTACGGGAATGTTCTGACATCTGTATGTTATGTTTTTCAATGATGAATGAAGGAAGCATCTCCAGTAAAAACTCAGATCCGGTAGAACCAGAAAAATGACATTTTGAATCATATAGACTAGGAAGTCTGAGCACATGGAGGTTTCTTTGCATGAGCTTGTGATGCCAAAAAAAGCATCAAAGCTGAGCTGCCAATATGTAGAAATGGTAAGCAAGTTCATGCTGTGTTCAGACCAAAGTAAGGAAATGGTTGTCAGAGAATTGCTTGAAAGCATCTTTAAATGAAACTTTGGTTTTATCATTCAAATCTTCCCATCTTTACAATCTACTTGATTTAACACACATCCCAGATTTTGGATCTTGAAGCCACAAGCCTGCCGAGACAGGCGACACTGCTTCAGGCAGACCACAGATTACTCACTCATTCACTTGAAGACTTTTCAGAAGACCTGGATAAGAAAGGAACACTCTCATGTAGAGATTTAACCATATGTCTTATTAAGATTAACCTTTATTCTGAGCTTAAATTTTTGGAGCATAAAAAGGGTCACTGAGAGGGAATATGGCTGTCTTAACATTCTCTACTGACTAAGAGACCTGAGCTTGAGATGAATGGAGTGGTTGAGGTCACATGCTGGTCTTTTTTTTTACTTTCGAAATGAGTTCTTTTTAGAGGAGATGTGTGTTCATTTTTGCCCGGTGGCTTTCTGTCACCGCTTTTGTCAAGCCCCGTCTTTTCCTTGCTTGGCACCAAGAATAGGTTGTGAATAAAACCAGCGTCTCTTTCAGCAGAAGCTATTCCTGTGATCCTTGCACTATGTAGCACAAATGCGCCGGCTGCGAAGCTTTGTCGTGGCTTTTCCAGCAGGGTAGGAGTATTGCAATAATATAAAGTCCCACAAACTCACCGCCTGCAGGCATCATGGACCCAGTTCAAGAGAGCGCAGACGTTTCTCTTTCTGCTTGCTTTTGTTTTGTTGAGCTAAACGTACTGGAGGCTCTGTGATATTATAATGTCCCAGAGGTGAATCACTGGGACCTTGTCTTGGTATTAATATTTAACAAGCCTTGAGAGTAATAGTGCATGTAAAATATGTGGTATTTTGCGCTGAGGAACCTCTGGTGAATTATGATCTATCCAATGGGGGTATATTCTATAAATTACATGTATTTTTATTAGCACATAATCATTTAGGCTGTATGGCTGATGTGTTCCTTTTATAATCACGACTTGCACCAAACAGCCGTTATGTAACATCTCTGTAGCAGAGCTAATAAAAAATTCTTTATTAGCAAGGCATTCATGTAGTACCACTATTCCAAGTACAATATATTGAATTTGAGGTAAATGTAAAAATGTAAAAAAAAAAAAAAAGTCTGATGTAACAACACTTGTGTACTGGTTTATATCGTAGAGAAATGCCCTATTTTGCTAAATGTAATAACTGAGGATCACGTTTGAAAGGTGTGTCCCAGTGATTCATATCTCTCCTTGATGTAATGTAATTTTCTCATGGGGATTAAAAGTGACTCTTAATAAATCAATGTAAGATGTTCTAATTTGCCGTCTTGATTTTTAATGCCGCCTGATTGGTTTTCATATGCAAATGTGAGGTTTTATCTAATGTGGTTACCATAGTTATTCTACGAGCAGCACTTTTTCTGTTCTCTCAGATATGACACTCACCAGACAATCTGCTCTGTTGTTCGGTATGAGGTGTGTAATCTGGGCAGAATGAGCAGCCTCCTCATTAACAGCCTGGTAAAGCGTGTTTAATGCTGACGCACATTGATGAGACTCCTTTGGTGAGACTGGAGATCCTGCTGAGGCGAGGAAAGCGAGAACACTCTTGGATGTGCGCGGCTTTCAGCGAATGAGAGCTTCTTGGATTACAGATTGACTGTAAATGTGTTTGAAATAGAGGTGGTTTGTGTGGGACAGGTTGGTCAGCAGTAAGTCTCCACCTGATATGAAGCTAAATAGTGTCTGGCGCTGATGTGGTAATGGGGTATTGATCTGTAGTGGTTTGGTCAATGTTATGTGTGTGCGTGCCTCAGAAACGACTCTATTGTGTCTGTGAATCAAAAGCCAGAGTCTCTCTGGTCTACACACACACAAGGAGAAAGGGAAGAGATAAGATTTATTGCCTTTCCTCCATATAGAAATCTTTCAAGGTAAGTCTGTTGTTGCTTTTAACCGCAAAGCCAAATGATATCACAAGCACAACATGCTCTTTTTTGTTAGATGTTTTGTTATTTAGGAATTTTGTACATTTGGTCACTTGAGATTTATTTTTAATTTTTAATTTTTTTTTACTATTATTTATTGTCCTGTTTCAATTTCTGAATGTACAGAATCCTGTTTTGGCTGCTCAAAAAGGAATTTCGCACTCACGTGAGCTGAATTGAATTGAATTGAAACGTATTTTCTATAGAATGTTTTGAGAAAAAAAAATCCATTTTCACTGTTTTTTTTAAATTGAGCAACATTTAATAATTTTTCTATATAGAATAAGGATCTTGATTGATATAAAATCAAATTATAATATTATATAACTGCATCTCCGGTCTTTCAGTGTTCTGGTAAATTCAGTTCAAGAAGTTATATAATTAAAAGGAATTTAAAAGTGACCGGAGCCACAAATGTAACATGTTTTCTAAGATGAAAAATGACAGATTTATGTGCAAAAAAATCTAATAAATCATGTAGATATGCAGCAAAAATTGTTAGAATTTATATGACATTCCTCACAGTACCAGTTTCTCACAGTCGGTCTCATTTTTTTATAATCTGACATGTTGTTTGCAGGTTGTAGATTGCTGACGCAGGTGCAAAGACAGAGGGGTAAAAAAAAAAAAAAAAGAAAAAAAAACAAGAGAGCTGCAATCCGGCTCTCTCAATTACCCCTCCTTCCCAAATGATGCCTCTCAATGTCCAAAAATGAGCCCACTCATTTCCTCTCTCTCTTCCTCTCTCCTCCCCTCACCCCACGTGTGTCTTTCTCTTTTCATATACCTGTCAAGCTTGTAGGTTTTTCTCATCAGACGTGGACGGTTTTGTTCCGTGGTCTCTGGAGTATCAAGGAAAAGTTGAAGAATACCAATATGGTTTTCCGGGTGTTTCCTCCCCCTTTCCATTGGGGTTTCCCGCGAGTCAAGAAGAGCCGCTGGCATGGAGCCAAACACTGATCCTAGTTCTCATTCACTGTCAGCAGCTTTTTCGAGTGTGTGTTGGATGTGCAAGATGCAGGCATTACGAGCCATTTGTTCACAAGCTTCTGCCACAACCTTGGTTATTCCAACTTGAATGTTAACCAGAATTATCCAGTTTACAAGTGCAATGAAAAAAGAATCAAAGCAAATTTAGGTGAGAGCATGACAACATGCTGAAGAACATCTGGACATACACAGTTTGTAACGGTTTTCTTTCATTCTCGGTTGTAGGATTTCTTTCCTTCGCTTTTCCCCAGACTGGCACGCTTTGTTCAAGCATGTCATTGGAAGTGTGTAAATTGTGAGTCCCTCAGCCAAATATTTCCCTCCTCTGATCGGTTAGAGGACCCATCTGCACACATCCTCCTCCTCTTTTCTTCCTGCTTGTCATCATTCCATTTTCCCCAGACAGAGGACACAAATTAGCCCCATTTACACTCCATTTCCCCCAACTTCCCTGTGTCGAACCTGATAATAACTGATGCATCCAGATGAATGAGGTTGATAAGGATGAATTTTGGACGTGTTATTGTGCCAGACCCAGAAATGAAATGGATAGATGTAAAGCTAAGGAGTCCATGAAACCATTTCATGAAACCATAGAAAATTTAGTTGGAATCATTAAGTTGCCCATAGGTGTGTTGGTCTTGGTGTAACAGAGGTTGAGTTCAAGTTCTAAGCATTTATAAGGCACTTTTCACAGTTTCACAGTCTCAAAGCACAATATATGTAAATATGTAATAGGATTGTTGTTTTATATTCATTAGTAGTTGGTGTTAAATATATGGCTATGATTATCACTATGACAAAGACCATCTCCATCCCTCTTTGACCAAGAAAAAGATGAAGAGGCCGGAACAATTAGTAGACGACGTTCAAAAACAACGTTATGTCACTTGCGTTATGTCATTATGTTACAACATATTTTGTGTGGAACATTGTGGTTCATTCACTCAACAATTTAGAACATTCCGATAGTTTTCGGAAATAGAGTAGAAAGTTTGTCACGAACATTTTTTGCACTTGGTATTTTAGTTATTTCTCACCCCGAGGGATGTTGATGTAAGAATAAAATAGATGTGTCAAGTATTTTTGGCCCCTTGGGTTTGTATGTTCTCTACCTTTGTGCAGTTAGCATTAGCCATATAATTGTGCACTAGTAAACATCAGAGAAAGGTTCAAGTGAGAAGTTTTAATCCAAAAAATGTTAGATAGGGCTGGTTTGGGTTTGATAAATGTGTCCTAAACGGTTGTTTGTCTTTGCATTAGTTGTGAATTGGCTCTTTATAAATGTTTTGATTTGAAGAAGCCAAAACAAGTTCTGACCCTTTACCAGTTTCGGGTATTAAGATTTTTGGAAACATGATATGTATTTGCCCTTTGCATTACTCTAGAACTAGATACAGTATTATAGACTTACAGCTTCAAGCCATTGAAACATTATCTGGAGGTTTCAAAGAATTGATGAGTCATTCTCCACTTTATTTCACCTTCTTTTAAACGTCCTCAAATGGTAAATATTGTTCAGTCGTCTCCAAGATTTAATGTTGGAAGCATTTTGTCAGATGCGATATGTATTAGCAATGTCTTTTGGACTAAAGCATGTCAAAGCAAGTAAAATAATAATAAAGAATTTCAGAGTTGCCACCTCTGTTGTTGAACCTAGACGTTTGACTCTGGTACATGGGGGGTCCGATAGAAGACCCTCTCATTACTAGTTGATTGGTCTCTGTCGAGTGCAGACACGGTCAGTCGCCTGGAGACACGAGGGAGGAGTCCTGTCACTTCATTTAGATTAATTGACAGTCACCTACCTTTGAAGTTCCATCCTCTTATGGTACGGAAGTGGTTTCCTGTGCTATGAGGTCATAGTGGTGGCTACTCAAACATATATTATTTCACTTCCTTTTTACCTGGAGTCATTGATTTAACCGACAATTGATGCCTTATACTATCTCGACATTATGGGGACTTCATTGTTTTTTAAATGTCAGAGTCCCTGTAAAGTGATTTTGATTGAAGGGAAGTTTTTTTTGCCTCATTGAAAAATTGGAACAAGGTCATTGGTCTATTTTTCCCTTTAAAACGCATTATGAGTGTAATGGCTAATTCTGAACGTTTTTGTGTGACTATCAAATGCGTCTTCTGAACATACAAGGAGCTTTATGGAGTTTCTTCTTTAAACTCTCCATAACCTCTTTCACTGTCTGCCTCAGTTATGCTCTTTCACTCCTACTCCATTTCCATTAGTCCTGAAGGAGTTTCGTCATGGCTTTTAAGTCTCCGTCATGCCTAAGTTGGTCAATCCCTGTCAGGAATCTGTGAAAGAATGCAAGAATTTGAGAGCATTGCCCATGGGTACGGTGACTTTTGAAGAGTTTTGAAAGGTTTCTGGTTTAATGGATGTGCAGCAGAACTATAGAGCTATACAGTGCATGTGAATGGATCATTAAGGGGACCTTCCTGTGGTTCCATCTGTGAGAAGACAAACTTCTACATCATTAGCGTTGGGATGGATTTATGGAGCACTGTGACACTAGGTGGGATCAGGACTGTGTGGGGAATGACCCACATGTTCTCATCCAAAGATTTCCTTGAGCATGTTCTTGGGATCGAGTAAGCAGGACTGTACTTGTTATAAACTGTAATTTTAGGCGCGAAAAGAGATGATATATTCACTCAGTTGAAAGAAGATATTACGATGACTTCAGGGAGAAAACTCATTTTACCAGCTACCTGAGAATGTTCTAGAGAGGATAAGGACAATCACTTAAAGTAGAGATTTACACTTGGCACCGATGTGCATCACTATGTTTCAGGACACTTTCTTCTAGTGATGTAGTTTCAGCTCCAGGATAATGAGCAGAAAATCCTTTAGTGTATCCATATTTAGACAATGAAGGTATGTTTAAACTTCTTTCAAGGGTTTTGTTTCTCTATGTGTTACAAAATGCGTAATCTGTGTAAAAAAAAGGTTTAAAAACTGACTGTGTGCCTACACAGAAAATTGTCTAAAGTTCTTTTCAAACAAATATACATAAAAACCTCTTTCTAGTCATGTTTGCAAATAGCATTTGGGTATATGGGGATATTTTTCCCCATTGCTTTGCTAGTAATTTATTAAATACTGTAAAGAACATACTGTATAGAGTATTGTGGCATAATTTGATATACCAAAGCACTATCATCTGTCTAATCAGTTCAAACCCAGAATGCTGAAGACCCCGATCGCTCCTGTCTTTGTCTGTGCTCTCTCAATTATTCCAACCAGAGTAAATTGTCCACGTGCAAAATAATAGATTTTATCAGAAGTAACAATGGAGCTGTTCGGATTTGCGCTCGTTCTCCGCTGCGCTGCAGGGAGATTTTAAACCTCACTCTTTACCCTAGGCTGTAGAGACAAACAGCTGGAATAGAAAAGACTAAGCTGAGGACTATAAGGAACATGTTTGTAGAACTGAGAAAACTCAACGCTGTTTGCTTTTATTCTTTATAGCGGTCATCACTCAGAGCGGATCTATGTCTTGAACATTCTTCCTTTTCTTCCATCATCAATTACCAAGATGAGTCTTCTAGTGATTTAATGTAGATTTATTTAAAGTCACGCAGCTTTGTGGTGTGTTGCTAAATTAGTTTGCTGACGTTTTCTGAGATGTATTTTCAGCAGTTGTTCTCTTTGTGCAAACATANTTTTTTTTGCCCACCTGTGTCTGTAACAATCTGGAAAGCTCTTGGATTAGCGTTCCAGACAACTTGGAAAATTTGTCAAACTACATTGCGGTTGCATTGCATACGCTTCGACGTGCAGAAACGGACAAAACGCAAATTCAAATTGTACCTTGTAAAGTATTTTTTCAAGGTCAATTCGCTAGGTGTGTCAATTTGAGAGCTGACAGACAGCCAATCAGCATTGGTGGGCGAGGCATACAGTGTCCTAGGACTGATTAGGCCACTACGTTACTTGAAGGCAATTGCATGTTCGCCCTTGCAAAGCGTCTGACAGACGGGTTTCAGTAAATTCGTTCTGAGTAATGTCGGTTCGTTCATAGCCGACCGTCCCACTGACGCTGATTGGCAGGTTCTGTCATCTCTCGAATTGATTTCTGAAGACACCTCTCGATATGACCTCGCAAGCTCATCTTTGCGAATTGAATTTTCAATTGTTGAAGTCCTGTCTGTTGTCTGGATGCATACTTGCGAATGGAGTTGTCAAACTGAATTTGAGTTCCAAATTGAATTTTGTCCATGTCTGGATGAACTTCAGATAAACTCACAAATTTTGTTCAAATTATATTGCTAATTAGCTAAAAGAGCTAGAAGTAGCTAAGCCGCGACTACTTCCTTTTATGTTTTTAGACTTTTGCACTCTTGATGCTTTACAGTCATCCTTTCATTCCAAACAAAGGAATATAGACGGGAGGGTGAGGGATATCCACAAGGGTCTGTCCGTTTCATTATTCCATTATATAGCGTGCGCCCTCCTCATGGCCAAACATTAGATTTACTCTAATGAGAGGATGGGGGAGGAATCAATCATCACTAAGGGGAAAAAGAGAGAGTGATGGAGAGAACCATGGACCGGATTTAGACAGGATTTTTTAAAATTAGAAAATTATTTTTTGTCAATTTGAAATGAGAATTGTGGTTTGAGTTGTGCTTTGTGACATTTCTAGCTGTTGGGCAGTGGTATACAGTAATTTGCTCATGGACACTGTGTGTGTGTGTGTGTGTGTGTGTGTGTGTGTGAGAGAGAGAGAGAAATTTAATAAAGGAGTCTCGCACATCCTTCAGATGGAGGAGGTCTCCTACTTAAGTGCCTGTGATTAAAGTTTCACAGTAAGATGATGCAGGACTCAGCAGGCTTTTCCATCTTCACACACTCTTCCTCCGTCCTTTCCACCTGCCATCGCCCTGCTGGAGATATTATGCTTGAGACACGAATTTTACACATTCATGCGCTACTGAGCTTTAGAAAACAAGTTTGATATCATAGAGACTTGTTTGGTGGCATTTTTTTCTAATAAAAGCATTTAAAAGCATCAAAGAGGTAGATGATCTATTCTGGTACCCAGACCTCCACTCTGAGTAGCATGCAGGTGAAACATGGAGGAGGGAGATTGAGTGGGCAGCGGGTCACCGGGGTCATCCGCTGACTCATGTTTTCCTCTCGACTCGATGGAATCGCGGTTCCTCTTATCGATTTTCACTAATCTTTTCGTTATGACTGCAGTGACATTTTGCATGCAGATCCCTGCTGAGATCTTCCATCTGGAGAATGATTTCCCAAACATGACATGTGATATTTAATGTGATTGGAGCAGGCAAGGTTTCCTGATGAAGAGAAGATGTTTGAGGTCTTAATAGATATGTGTCATTTCTTGAACGCTTTGGTGTATTAAAAGCTGCAAACGCAACATTGCAGATTGTAATTTTCTAGATTATTGAAACATTTTGAGGTAATTTTTTGTCTAATTGATTTTTTTTTTTGTTGTTGTTGTTGATGTTGTCATTCACATGTGCCATATGTTAGATGAGCAATATCTGTAGATAACACAAATTTCTTGATTACAAATAATAAAAAATGCAGGCTTTTCAGAAGCACAGCTTTTTGGTTTTACAAGAACCGTAGACGTATGCCGATATTTAAATGCGGTAAAGTGGGAAAGAAGAGCTGCTATAGCGGGGGAGGGCAGAGAGAAACGGGGTCAGCACTAGTTTATGTAACTTTACAACAAGGTTGAGTGGCGTATTACTGAGCAGAGCGGTTCAGTTCCTCTTGCGTCGACTCACAATCACAAACACACTGCAAAAACCTCCGAGCACGGCTGTTTTGGCTATAGGTTCTTGTTGACCCTTCCTGCTGTAACTGGACAATGTCCAGGGAAATCCACACTGACCCTAGCAAGACACACACAGACCAGCAAATGTACGAGTTGAAAATACTCAACCTAAAAAAAACCATAGAATAAAAATAACATGTGTAGAGTCTTTAAAATGGTTCTGTTCTTCTGTATGGCGATGAGACTCAAATCTCAAGTCTGTAGATGGAGGATTAAAGGAAATTAGCTCAGATTGAGGATGAAGAAGATCTAACTGGGTTCAGCTATAAGACCCCTGGCTTTCATTTGCTTGAGCTCATGAAGTTAACTGACACAAGTTGATTCGTATGTTTATTAGATGGTGGTTGTGTTAAAAACCATGTGTTGTGCTTTTTACCTTGTAGGGAGTCAGAGATGATCAGGACCATGAGGACTTTAAACAGGAACATGGCTGTCTGGAAGCGCACATGATCCGTCGGTTCTGCTCCTGAAGAAATGTAAATGAACACCAGCACATTGACATCTCTAATCTACAGAAGCTTTATTAGCAGCACCATTGTCACGTTATTATTGTCGTGTGTCATTTATAAAATACTTTTGAAGGAAAGTTCTTACCTTTTAAGCGGCTTATCGCACGAATAAGAAGTAACATTATTTTTCATCATCTTCAAATATTTTTGTGGTGCATAATAGTCATTCTAAATGTTGGTGAAATTCAAGGTAGCTATGAAGACTTGAGCTGCTTTTGTGTAAATTTCAGAATTTCAAAAATAATTATAAATCTGATTTTTTTTCACCTCCATAGTATTAGCTTTTATGCAATTACAATATTAACTGTTATTCATTGAATGTAAACGTTAATAATGTTTTTATTTCAAATTATATATTTATTATAATAACATTGTAATTATTTAATTTTGTAATCAGATTTTTATTGAATAAATAGAGGTGTACTATGAATTTGTACTAAATCTAAATATATAATCATAATTTATTATTAAATTAATAAATTATTATTAAATTAAAATAAGCAGTTGGCTTTTCAGTCTAAAACATTTATGATTATAATAATGTTCATTTATATACAATCTGGTCTCATGCTTGCGTACATCTTGGAAATTATTTTTTTATGCGAATCAGTTTTCATAAACAAAATTCTTGAAACACTAAAATGTATTTTACTAATGCTGTAGTTTTTGTTGCAGATTGTAAACATGGGGAACGTTGAAAGTCAGAACGCAGAGTACGCCTTCTACACTGAAAGCCACGTGTCTCGAAAGTACACAACTCGGTCTCTTCGCATCAACAAGCAGTCTCGACGATCTGGCCATGGCTCATCCAGCAAAACTGACCATCGTAACTCCGACACCAGCACGCGGTCCAGCAGCACTCCTTCCATCCCACATTCCTTAACTGAGAATGGCTTGGAGCCTTTCAATCAGGCTGATCCACTGGATGGCTATGGTGGTCCAATCTGGGTAGATGGGGTGAGTATGAACCTTCGACCCATGTCCTTCCACGACAACCTGGCAGACCCGACCATCACTCCTGGCTCTGAGGACGGCTTAGAAATGGACACGGTGGTGGCCGACGGCTGTGATGAGGAGGGACTTTTCACGAGTGAGGACACATACTTGCAGAGGACCAGAGATGGTCCCCGGGACAATGGGAGCTTTAAGAAGAAACGATCCAAATCGGCAGATATGTGGAGGGATGATTCGATGGAGTTCTCCATGTCGGATCTCAGCCAAGATCATCTGACCAGCACTGAAGAGATTTTAGCAGAGAACTCAAGAACCCTCGAGTCTCACTCTGGAGAAAGAGCTAACTCCTTGGATGAACTTTGCACACAGAGGCTTCCTCGCCATCTCTATAACGGTCATAATCCAGAGAGAAACGAGGGATGTTTAATGAACGGTGAAATCCCCTCGCCGGGTGAGGATGACGGAAACGGATATGGAGCATACACGCTTCCTTGCCGTCGCTCGCACTGCTTGTCTGAAGGCACGTCAAGTCATCAGGTCGGCATTGCTTCGCGCATGCAGGGTCGGCGGGCACAAACCTCACACGTGAGTTAAGCCACATGCTCTCTTTTATTCGACTTTTTCAGTTCACTTACTTTAAAATGGGTGGACAAAATGACAGTGACAACAAACAATTCAGCTTACAAAGAGATTCAAGCTAGAATTCCGGAATAACAGATTGTTCTGATTTGCAATCAAGGGAGAACCATCGAGTTTCAAGACCAATTTGCAATCAGTCAATTCATCATTTAGATTTGTGAACTTGGGAAATCTATAGTGTTATCCCCCAGCAAAATTGATCAAGATCCACTTGCTTTTGTGATTTTTCTAATAAAAATCTCTTTTGAGTCTAGTAACATGTGAAATGGACCGACTTCAAATCAAGTTTAGACGGCCTTTTAAGTGTCATTTTTGTGCATATTTGATGTGATCTGAACTGTCTTTGCTTTTCAAAGAGCTTTTATTTTGGAAGGTCTCAGTGGACACTTCAAACACTAAGGCTTGAAGTCACGTTCTGGCCTTTCATTGCTTCCTCGCACCTGCTCAGAGCGGCTGAGGGATTTGGAAACAAGATTCCATGATCCACTTTAGAGGAACTTCCAGTCATTGGCTTTGTTTTACTCAAGGGAAGTGGCACCTTCTCATTATCATGCATTTCTCTTTCAATTCCTCTTTCGTTTGGAAGTAAACAGGTCAAGATCAGCCTCAAATCAGTATTTTTCTTTGTTTCTGGTAACATGGAAGCAAGAAAGAAGAAGCTTTGTAGTGTTAAAGAAGTGTTGAAATGTCAAATCATTGTTTTGTTTGGAAAGGCTGTCTCTGGGCATGTCTGGTCCAGTGCTTAACCCAAAGGTCTCAGGTTTGATTCCCAATATATTCAAGAAGATGAAGGTGGGAGGGATGAAAAAATCCACTGCCTTATTCTACCTTTTGTTCTGAAAGTGCCTATTAGGAAGGTGCCTTACCACCAGCTGCTCCCTGGGGGCCTAAATGCACTGTTTGGTTGGTTTCCTAGGAACAATATCCGGCCAGTTTGCAGTCTGGACAATACATTGACTTGTTATATTGCAGATTTTTTTTACA
>SOMO01000033.1:880729-905932 GCA_028128575.1 Paedocypris carbunculus | reverse complement strand
CAACCATTCATAAATCTTCACCTCTTATTAAAAATAAAAACTATCGCGGCGTTGATTCATTGACTGTTTCTTTTGCTTCCTGTGTAAAACTGCTGAGAAATTAGCAGTGAAGGCGGGTAAAGTGACCCAAATCTCCACTGGACTGGAGAAAAAGCATTTTAAAAGCTTTCACATGAGGACCAGATTACCACTGCGAGCAAATTAAAACCATTAACCGCGGCCAGTGATATCTGTGCCAAGCAAGTGCGTTGCTCCAGCAGCGTCCGTCGGTTTAAAGTCCAGCTCTTAAACATCAGAGTTCATGAACCGACGCAGTGGAATGTCAAACATAGAGTATGCATGAGCTACACTTGTTTATTCAGCACATAAAATGCCATAAATTATGTGCAAACATAAAGATACTCGTATCTGGAGGCCATGATGCTACCGAGACTGCGGAGCTCATAAACGAACACCACAGAATTGACAGCGGCCTTTGGATTCCACGCCACAAGGTCCTCCTCAAGGCTCTGCATGATTTGCAATGTATTAGTAGATTTTATTAATAAGGATATTATTACCGTTGGTAATTTTTAATTGAAAGACAATTTGAATTTCTTCTCGTTGGCCTTAAGAAACACATCATTCAAACAAGAGAAGAGAAACCTCAGCGATTGCTCATCACGTGGAATGAATGGAGCGGGGAGCTTTAAAAGAGTCAGTGGTGCAGTGACTGGAGGGGACATTCAAATTTAGGACAGTTTGAACACGGCACTCGGGGCTCTTGTTGATGACATCACTGCGGCGTTCATCTCAGCTCCATCGCCGACGGCCGAGCTGGAGCGTCCGATTAAAAAAAGCTTTATTACAGCTGACATTTTACTCCACGTAAAACTGGGTCACACTTCAGGCGGCGTGTGCGCGCATGTGTGTGAGGCCGCACGACTGAGGATTCCTGCTTGAGCGGAAGGAATGGACGCGGCTATTAGCGATCAGCTACACTGGAATTTTTTCCTAATAAGCGTTAAAGGGGTTATTGAAGGGTAATTGAGCAGCTGATTGGTTGCTAATTGATCATTAGCATATGAGTGTCAGGCGGTTGGAGGCGGGGCAATCAAACGTCTCTTTGTGCTCTCTTTGGCCCATCACACGTTGTTTCACATCACGTGTGTGAATCATCCCTTTGATGTTTGTTCATGTGTTGTTGTGTGTTCAGGTCTGAGAGCCGGAGATGAGATACTGAAGTTGAACAGCAAGTCGGCCAGTGTTCTGGAGCTGGCAGACATGCAGGCGGCGTTCTCTCTGCCCTCTCTCTCCCTCACTGTCAGCACGCTGCCTGCTGCAGACCCTCACCTGCTGTGCCAGATGCCCACCCGCAGATCGGACGGGGCGCAGGACCACTACACTGACATCTTCTCCCAGAGCCAGGGTAACCTCGGTGTTTGCCTCCATTCATTTACATAATTTAAAGTCATTGTGGTCAGGAAGACGGTGAGGTGGTGACGCGGCTGATAAATGGGGCAGAGGAAGGGGTTTGGGTGCAGTATTTGACTTGTATTTTTAGCCAAGGCGATTTTAGTATAAGTAATAATAAGTATTAAGCACAAGTATTAATTTATAATGTCAATGTTTATTGATGGTGTAGCAGATTTGCCTCAGATTTCTTCACATCGTATATACGTACTGCATATATATTTTTTTACACACACACACACACACATATATATAAATACATACAGTAAATAAACAGGTGTGCGTGTATGTGTATATATGTATATTTGTATATGTCTATATGTGTGTGTGTGTGTGTGTACACGTATATACATGTTCATAATTGTATATGTTTTGAATGTTTACCACAGAGACAATCATTATACTTTCAAATACTGTATTGCAATACAATAATATTAATTATGATAATAATTAACCATTAATAAATTCATGTGAAAAATTAAAAAAAAAAAATACTTGTAGAATAAATGATGAACAAAACACTCTCAATATGCATGAAACATTTTTTCATGTGAAATAACTTCCAGACAGATAACTTCTTGGCAGATAATTTCCCTGGACATCGATAGCAATGACATGTCACAGCACTGCAAACTCGAAACTAATCATGTTTTTTTTGCGGCTGCATTATATATTAAAATAGTATACTTTTTGGAACTGCTGAGATTTAGTTTAAAACATTTTACAATGTTATTTAAATATTTTTCATGTTGTTATGTGTATGTCTTAAACGAAGGCAAAGTCGTTTTAAAATAATTGTATTGAGATATTGTCCTTTAAAAATAGAAATTACAGTTTTTTTTTTAAAGGACAGTTGAGCTCCCAGTAATGTCCCGTTAGATGACAACTCTTCAGCTTTATTTTACAACCTCATGTCAACCTGCTCTTTCTCTTTGCTCCCTCTAGAGGACATTCTGGATGAAGGTGTTGGCCTGGTGCTCCACAGCCCTGTTGGCCCTGGAGATGACAAAGCAAATCTCACGCCTCAGACTCGTGCCGACAGTCTGGAAGAGGATGAAGATCCAGCAAACAAGGTTAGAAACGAACAAGAGCGTCCAGCTTTGGTCCACAGACGTCTACACCCTTGAGTTTTCATTTAATATATGTTGGTCCCTTGTTTAAGATCGGTAAACATGGCTTTTAAACGAAGTTAAGTGCTTCACAGGACCATTGTGTCTGGTTTAGAGCTCATGAGATCCTTCTGACCTTTGGATGCAAGGTCACACGATGGGAGCATTAAAAGATGGGGGCAGATGGAGAGACAGGTTGTCTTGCCTCGAGGACATTCACACACACACACACACACACACACACACACACACACACACACACACACACACACACACACACACACACACAGTGGTAACGATGAATCGGTTTCAAGTAGGTCAAGATCAGATATGGCTGTGTCATCTGATGTGAAATCTGTCAACACATATCATGACTTCCTGAAGCCATTTTGTAAGCAAAGTGTAAAATTCCGGCGTTCTATAGAATGCTTGGCGTGTTTTGAGGTACGTGTGAAAAATCCAGACTGAAAAGACTTGTGATGCGGAATTTCTAAACACAGATTCAGATTTATTTGTGCAGGTTTACGCAAATGTTTTTTTTTTTTTTACATTTTTCTCAGATGAGAAGGAACCTTCAAACTCGAATGTAAAGAATCTTTAAACGTGAAATACATACGTTGTATAACTGCGATAAATGTTTTTACATGAGAATGTACTGGCCAACTCATATATTAGGAAAACAAATGAATATAGTAGATATATTATATTTGTGCATAATTAAATATACAATTGATGAACAGCGAAGCCAACCTCGAGATACGCTTATCCAGAAAACAAATCAGTCGAAAGTGATCTTGAAAACCAACACTATTCATGTTCATCTAATAAATATTACAACTCAGAAAAGAAAAGAACATGTGTCCTTTACTAAGTGTGTACTTAAATGGGAGGCTACACACCATTGTGTTCTGGAACTTCCTTCAAACCAACAGCATTCTTTTAGTTTACTAGTATTTTGATCAAACGTCTGGTCTCTTTCGTCTTGCTTCCTTTGTTTGATTCCTCCATGTTTTCTTTGTCCGTGCCCTTGTCTTGTCACAGAGACGCTCTCAGCTGGTCGCAGTCTCTCTGTCCTGTTCTTAGGACACCATCTGTTGCAGAAACACATTTAGCTTTATTAGATCAGCCACCCCAACACCACAGTCTGTCGTGTGTGTGTGTGTGTGTGTGTGTGTGTGTGTGTGTCATTCCTCTCTCTTTTTTTCTCTCTTCTGCCGAAAACGCAACCAAGACATTAAAATTATGCTGTGAAAAGTCACAGCCACAGAGCTAGTGTGTGTGTCCCGCTCTGTGATTGGTCGACCACCAATTTAGGTTATATGTCCTGCCTTCAGGCCCAGAGTTGCTAGTACTGGTCCCTAGGGACCCAGACGTGGAAAAGCATTTCAGAAATCGATGGTTACGATTGACTGCTAATCCACCATGGTGTTTCCAGAGAACGTTACACTTCTCATTGTTCAGCTTGTCATGAGCTTGTGTCTCTTTGTTCTGCTCTGTGTTTAGTTACCCACCAATCCAGAGTGGGTCCTGCCTCAGATCCAGAGTTTCTGAGATTGGTGTCAGCTCCCTGTGACTATGAAATGGATGGACGGATGTCAGCACTTGTTTTATAGAAACCAGTCTTAGAATCAAGTCGATGGTCTAATGTCAGAATGTGACCCACGTTTTGCTCTTCATCACAAAGCAAGTTTGTTCTCAAATGTATGTGTGGGCAATTTCAATTTTTCCCTTTGCAATTTTAGATTGTTCCCTTGTGACAGTTTGGCATAAAACTCGGCTCATAAAACTCAACATAAAAAATGGAGATGTGTCTCTATATTTGTCCTTTAGAGACTCCTGAATGTCGTCTTGGATTGATATTTATTTGGATATGAATAAATCATTTTGGTCCTAATTGACTTAAATCACTAACAATATGAAAGGAGAATGAGCAGGTCACATTGTACCACCTTCGGGCCACAGGTTGGGCATCACTGGTGTAACGCAAGCATAACTTTGGGTTGTATTTTATGTATCTTAATACATGAAAATAACATTTCTCCTGCTCTTGTTTTGTTTCATGCTGCTAACCGCAGGAAGTACATAAGTTCTGCTCATTATTTTCCATTTCAACGTGTCTTCAATGCACGATTCTTTTTTTCAGAAGACACAAATGCGTTCGTAAAAGCTTTTCCTGTCACTGTAGCTTGAAGCGCTCAGCTATGAAACCCACCGGAGAGAAGCTGAATCAGCTCGGCCTAATTCACTGGCTCCACTATTAATCACACGCTCGGTTATCATTATCATCTCTCCTCGGATGTTTTCTTCTCTCACTTAAAGGTGAGGGAGATGGAGAGACGGACGGGATCGCTCTAATTTTGCTCTTGCATTCTAATTGCTTGATTATGCACATTGATTCAAATCATTTAAAGATGATAATTTATGGTGGAATCTGCCTCGAGAACCAGACAGCCCAGAAGACAAAGCGCAGGAGGACTTCATTACGCTTCCCAGGCTTGATAACGGCTGCAGTCAGTGCATCGCACATCCCGCTAAACCCAGAAATGTGTTCCCCTGCCAGTTTGCCCACTCATTTACAATGCAGGTTCAGCCAACTGTGCAGTTTTGCCCTGGAGTTCTCAGTCTGGAGATAAATGCGGGATGGATTTGGGCTGTTAACTGTCTAAATATTGACTTTTCACATTGGTGTGCCATTGCTCTTTGTGTGTGTGTGTGTGTGTGTGTGTGTGTGTGTGTGTGTGATAGAGAGAGAAAGGAAATGGTTTCCTTGGAATCTTGTAGATCTGCCTGAGGTTGATGCTTGTTCCAGCATGCATCCAGTAAAGTCTACCGGGAAGTTTGTGGATTTGCATACTTTTCCAAGGAGCCTACGAAGTCCAATACGTGTGCGTGTAAAAATTAGTTTGAGGAAGAACTGCAAGCGTGAAAAGATTTAAGCACACAACATACGCATGGTAATGTCTAGATGAGACGGGCTGATGAGTTGCTTTTGCTTGTAAGATTAATTTCTTACATACTTTGAGCAAACATGTTAAATAAAAAAAAATATGATGAGTGGGTTAGAGTTATGGTTCTCTGTGTGTGTGGGCACACTTGTTATTAATTTTTAATTGTTGGGGCCGAGTCTGGCCCCACAACATTGAAGGCCTTTTTGAAGGTCAAAATGGGTTTTTGGGGTCAGAAGTATGATTGATTTTCCAATAATGTTGGTTATTTTGTTTATTTTAATGTATTCACATTTTGATGGTTGGTAGTGTAGTGTATGGTTTTGTATGAATGCCAATGTATCATAGACCCCACTATGATATAAACGTGCACGTGTAATCTCTTAAAGTAACAACATTGTTGCAACATTGTCACAGACTTTCTATGGGCATCTTTCCTCAGGAAATGTGGTTTGTCCAGTCTGTTGTGACAGGCCCTGATGAGATAAGTTCACAAGGCAGTACAGATTTTCTAGCAAGTTACTCTTTGTGTGTCTTCTGGTTGAAAGGTTGTTCTTCATGGTGTGAGCAGGTTGGAACTCGCGACCGAGAGTCCAGGCTGAGCGGGTAAAGGCTTGACTTTTCTTCCTAATCGCTTGAAAAATGTCTGTGCTTTAAGTTTCAATCAAATGTCTGTGGTGACATGATTGAGCAAGCTTTGCTCATAGTAAAGATTTTCTGTGCAGGTTTGTTGCCTTCTTACTTTAGAAGGCAACAAGGTACTTTAGTAGTAGCTTTCGATTGGAGACTACCTTCAGACGTCTCTGAAGGACACATTTAGAGAAAAATCTCTTCCAGGCCTTTATAGAATTTTATGCCTTTAAAATTTCAAATTTTGCAAAAAGCAAGCAATAGTGAACTCTTTCTGTGATAGTGAAATCAATGTGGCAGATTTTGAACCATACATGTTTAAAAATGTTTCTGAAATGCAACTAAAATCAGAACAAAATTTGAAAATTGCACTAAAACGATAAGCATGGGAGTCCGTCACTTTTTTTTTTTTTTTTAAGACTAATTTGATTTTTCTCTAGTGTAATTTTATTTTATTTTTTCAAAATGAACAAACATCATTCTCGCTAGTAGTCAAGTTTGGCCCCCTCGTTACGAAAACTTGGATCAAAAAGCATCCTCCTTTTCCCTGGACGCAACCCATGACCTTAGCGTTTCAACCCGCTTCGGTCAAGACGCCATACGCGGCCGGAAACCAACAGTCGTATGCACAAACCGCCCAGATTGACTTTCCACAGCCCTGTGACTGTAGAAGGAAGTCCTGCTGATCCGTGATTAACCCTTCAAGGTTGTTGCTCTTCCCCGTGATTTGCACGTTGCAACGCTACATGTTCTGCGCCAGAGCTGTTCACACTTGTTTTTTTCCCAGCTGTGTCATGGTGTCCTCAGTGTTGTGATGCGGGTGCTTGTCCCAGCTTGAGCCCGCCCCTTCTGTCCTCCTCATCCTGTTCCAGGCCCACCAGATTATTATGTTCCATCTCCCCCCTCTACTGGAGCACCACAGCTGTCAGATCCCCATTCCATCCATCCAGCTCAAAACCAGCTCAGACAAGCAGATGCAAGGAGCCAGGAAGGAGGGAGGTGTTGTGTGCAGACCAGTTGTTTTAGTGGATCTGCGTATCTCTTTTTGGCTGGAGTGGAACTTCATGTCTCTCTCTCGGGGTCAGGCTGAGACTCATTCTGCATTAGGAGATAACACGGAGGTGGAACTTCCTGCGTTTGAGTGCGGGTCACGACGTGGATGTGGGGTTCGGGACCCCTGACACGATTGAATGTCGGTGCTTTGGAGAAGTAGGAGCTCCAAACGCTCCTCTGAGTCCATCTATGACATGCTGCAATTGGTGAGCGCAAGTGTTTGTTTGATCAGTGCGGTGCAATATTTTCCAAACTTGGACAATGAACTTTGTGTGTGTGGTTGTGTGAGATGTAAAGGGTAAGAGTTGAGTTAAAATGAGACTCTTTAAAATGTTCGATAACCCAATGTTATAACGCTCAATATAATTTATACAATATTCTGTGTGCGTGTGTTTTTAATAACCAAAATCAGACCAGTGAAAAAGCATTCTGAACACCCAGAAGTTGGAAAGGATTGTGTCAGTTATGTCATGATGAGTGAGATTATCTTCACGTTCACATGTGGAGAAGAAGTGTGATGTAACCAACTCCACCCAGAGGAATTACATCATCAGATCTGATTCTCCACAGCCTGGTAATCTAGCAGGAACCATTGTCATTCATGAGAATGATCTATTGGTTTTTATTATTTGCTTTTGTAGTTGAATGACATCATTCCTCCATCTTTTAGTACACACGCACACACACGCCTTTGGTGTTTTTTTTTTTTTTTTATATAGTATATTGTGTGTGCAAGTACTGAGAAATATTAAAATAATTTTTCACAATTGCAAATATCAATAAAATATTTTGAGTACTTCAGTTTGAAAAGATTTTTTTTGAGAAGAATTTTTTTTGTGATATTCATTTTTGAGAATTGTTCTAAATATTGTACCAAAGGTTCTATAATTATAAATAATTCTTCTTTTCCCAAAAGGTTGTGGAGGCGTGTGTGTGTGTGTGTGTGTGTGTTTTGCAAACCAGGTGCGTCTGGTTTTGTTTTTCTAATCGTCAGTGTTCCTTAAATCTTCTGGAACTTTCTGTCTAGTGCCGGTTTAGGCACGTTGTGAAGTCTTAACCGGGCTTTAATTCAAGTGGAATTCATGTTTTCTTTCACCTCTTCTTGAATATCACTGAGATTTCAATGAGCCCTTACATCTTCATGGCGATGAAATAAAACACACGCACAAAAAGAATTCAGCACAGGGATCCGGCCACACAAGACCAACATCATTCTGACTTCACAGTGAAATGTTTGGAATGAGGAAGGTGTTTAATTTTTTCATCTAAATGAACAAAAATGACTAAAATATTTTAAAACATACCTTCCCCCTGAAAACCCAAATCATTCAAACTATGCTTTTCTATTTATTTTGCCACAGGAATGTGGAATAGGTTTGGATGGAGCCGTTTTATACTCTGTACTGTGTTAAATTAAGAAGTAACAATATGTGTCGCAAATGCTGCTTTGACCAAATTAGATGTTTTGAAGATTTGCTTTCTAATATTTTTGAAACCACTTGATTGTGTTTCCACTTGGTGAAAATGGTTGAATTCCAAGCACCTGAAGGCTTCAGAAGATGGAACCAAATTATGTCTGGAACTATTATTTATTCATTATGTCTTTTTTTTTGAACGTGTGAGTTCTCACACATGGATTAAAGTGTGTGTGTGTGTGTGTGTGTTCCGACAGAGTACGGACCAGATGACTTCCTTCTGCCGCAATCTCCATGACATGAACTCCACAGAGGCTCCGGCTTCCTGTTCGTCCTCGTCCTCCTCCACCTCCTCCTCCTGTGTGCCCAGCCCCGTCTCCCCCCTGCCCGGTCTCTTCACCCCTCGTCAGCTCTCTGATGCGGATAAACTGCGGAAAGTCATCAGTGAACTGGTGGACACGGAGAGGACTTATGTTAAGGTCAGACCTTCCTGCTGTGCGGTGATGTCATCCTCATGATGTTACTCTTCTCACTTTCACTGTCTGTGTCTTACATCTCTGAGAAGTTTTACTGTTAGTCCCTTACTTTTTACATATTACTTTCCTTTACACGTAATTTTTTTTTTTTTTTGGGTAGTTAACTTCGATGATCTTATTACTTGTCGTCACTGTAAAGTTTTAAAATGATTGTCAGCAGGTAGTTAACTTTTATAATGTTGTTCATTATTTGTCACTATAAAGTTTTTAAAGGATAGACAATGGATAGTTAACTTTAAACTTGTAATTTGCTTGTCACAGTAAAGTTTTTGTAACTGGGTAGTTCAGCTTATTCATTACCCATCCCTGTAAAGTTTTCTAGCTGTAGTTAACAAGTAGTCAACGTCAACAAGTTTTTAATGGTTAGTTCACAGTTGGTAAACTTTGGTATGCTTATATGCTACCTATCACTTTAAGACTTTTAGAATTTAGTTAACCGGTAATTAGTTTTTGATAAGCTGTTCCTGTTATTATAAAGTTTTTATTATTATCTATTAAGTTACCTGTCACCATAAGGCTTTTAAAAGCTAGTTAAATGGTAGTTATGAACAATGTGTGTAGATAATTATTGATCATTGTTCAAGCATTCTAAATAGAAGTTCTGCATGTGTTCAATTTGATTCTCCTAAAACGAGTGTATGTGCACAGGACTTGAACTTCCTGATCGAGCGATACCTGAACCCCCTGCAGAAGGAGAGCTTCCTCTCACAGGATGAGGTATGATGCAGTATTACACATGGTTTAAACTTGCTGGAATTTTAAAAGATGCCGCCATGTTCATAATTTTGTCTGTTTTGTTTTTTAACATTTTCCAGATGTTTCTTGCTCAATCAAATTCATAAAGATGCATTTTTTTAGCTTTTTTTTTTCAATCAAACGCAAGCACATGTTCTTCAGCCAAGCTAGTTTAGAAATACTGTAAATAAGCATAACTTTTGCTTTAACCCAGCCTGTTTTTGATTGGGTGTTTGTGATTTCTTCAACTCTTCTAGCTTGATGTGCTTTTTGGGAACTTGGCAGAGATGGTTGAATTCCAAGTAGAGTTTCTGAAGACGTTGGAAGATGGAACCAAACTAGTTCCGGATCTGGACAAACTGGAGCGAGTGGATCAGTTCAAGGTACACAAATGGATTTACGTCAATGAAGACGTTCTCTATATGATAACCTCTTCTGATTGACTGATGGAGTGTAATTGCTCTTTGTTTTGTCTGCAGAAAGTTTTGTTCTCTCTCGGCGGCTCATTCCTGTACTATGCGGACCGTTTTAAGATCTACAGTGCATTTTGTGCCAGCCACACTAAAGTCCCCAAGGTCCTTGTTAAAGGTATGAATTTTGGCTGTTTCACTGAACTTCTGGTGGGCCCTCATGCAGGGTTTGTTAAAAGCAAGAGGTTTTTTTTTTTTTCATGGTTTTACCCCAAAGTGCTTTTACAGGACAGCGATTCTGCCAATTGAGGGTCTTGTTGCATTATTCTATTAAAAATGGCATTTCTGTAGGCAGACGAAGGCCGCGCTCTCTCACTCGTGTGTGTAATTTATGAGTGTGTAAAACACAATGGCACATTGGGGGGATGTAAAGACCAGAGCAATGGTGAATGCTTCGTAAATAATGGATGAAGTGGATAATGTTTAAAAACCGCTATAGATTTTTCCAAAAGGATATAAATAAAAATGTTAAATAGCCTCCTGTCGAAACTTTCACTTTGATTTTACACACTGACAACAGACACCTAACAGAAGCTCTCATTGATTTAGATATAGATTGGTTTACATGTGTGCTTTTTGTTCAAGCTAAAACGGAGCCAGAGTTCAAGGCTTTCCTTGCCGAGAGGAATCCCAGACAGCAGCATTCTTCTACGTTGGAGTCCTACCTGATTAAACCCATCCAGAGGGTCTTAAAGTACCCACTGTTGCTGCGGGAGCTTTACTCTCTCACAGACCCCGACAGCGAAGAGCACTACCACCTGGATGGTAAATTTCACATTTATAACCATACAGTATGACATAAACTATATGCCACTATTTGGTTGGGGAAGTGCGATTAACTAGTTAAAAAAATGTATCGTTTGACAGCCCTAATGTGTGTGTGTGTGTGTGTGTGTGTGTGTGCGTGTGCGTGTGCGTGTGTGTGTATATATATATACATACATTGGTCAAGACACTTGATTTTCTGTTCAGATTATATATCAGAAATATGCTCTTACACACATTATTATTTAAATTCAACCTTCCCTTCCGTGTTGGTACACAAGCCCCAAAGAACACAGGATGTGAATATAAGCATTTAAAGGGGTGGCGGTCAATTTTTCAACTCTTCCGTCAGGGTCGCACTCTAATTTAACACCACCTCTAGTACAATGCCCTCTCTAACAGAGGGTTTTACGGTATATTATTTTATATTCAAATATATAATAAATTTGAAACAAAAAAGATTTAACACAACAATTATTACTCTGCAATATACTCAGCAAAATAGTGAGATGTTGATGGAGAAAGAAAAATCTACTATTTCCCCAATTTGCAATTGGTACAATAGTATATAGTACAATCAAAAAACAGTCTAAAATTCTGTATATATTTTAAATATATCCTTAGAAAGGCGGATACTCTTTCTAAGACACTTTGGCTCACAGTCAAGTTGATTGAGATCGAGAAAGAAAGATTGCTTTCTCGTTTCTACTTTTTTCCAAATGTGCAATTGCGCAATAAATCCTAATACTGTATCTGCCATAAAAATCAGCTACATTCCACAATGAAAATTCACAACAAAGTGTATAACTCAACTCTGTTGTTTCTATAGTTGCTATGAAAGCCATGAACAAGGTGGCCAGTCACATCAACGAGATGCAGAAGATTCACGAGGAGTACGGCGCTGTGTTTGACCAGCTGATCTTCGAGCAGAGCATTGAGAAGAAAGAGGTGAGACTTGCGGCGGGTCTCAGACTTTAATCAGCCTAACACCGTACGCCATTATCCCAGGTCGCTGATCTCTCCATGGGTGACCTATTGTTGCACAACACGGTGGTCTGGATCAACCCACCGTCTTCCCTGATGAAGGGGAAGAGAGACCCGGAGCTGGCTGCGTTCGGTAAGTGCTAGAAGAGCTTTTTTTCCCCCCGAAATAGAATCAGCTTCTTTTATTAATAGCCAACTGAGTCTCTGAGCACAATAGCAACAAATGAACCACCTTGTTCAGTGGCTCTTAAGGCATTAAAGTTGCATCCATACACATTGAGAGGCTTTTCCCCTCAGACTGAAGGAGTTTAAAGAAAGGAATCTTTAAAAAATGGGTCAGGCTCGTGCCGATTGTCTCCGTCAGGCCTGATTTTGGGACATTAAAGCCCCAAGCACATTGGGTTTGTTAATGTTTGGAGCTTGTTGGGTTTTTATCTATCCTTTTTTTCTTTCAGTGTTTCGCACGGCAGTCGTTTTCGTGCATAAAGAAAGCTCCAAGCACAAGAAAAAGATGGTAAGTGCTTCTCTTCATTATGACCTGTAAATGAACCGTAAAACCTCTTGTACAATGCCCTCTCTAACAGAGAATATATTCTTTTATATTCAAATATAAAATACATTTGAAACAAAAAAGAATCTACTATCTACTAGAAAATCTACTATCTCCCCAATTTGCAATTATGCTCACTATAGTGCAATCAAAAAACAGTCTAAAAATTCTGTATATATTTTAAATATATCCTTAGACAACTATCTTACCAGATGAATGTGATGAGGGGGGTGTTTTTTTTTTTTTTACATTTTTTGTTGAAATGTTACAAGAAACTTTACAAGATTACAATAAGTTAAGGTATTGAAATACTCTACCACTCTTCTTCAAAGTACATGTGATACAAAATAAAATATCAATTTAATCCAATATTAATCTTGTCACCCAATTCCTTTGACTGCATCCAGAATGAAAAATTCTTTGACTCTAAATGCAAAATAGTAAAAAAAAAAAAAACTAAGAAGAATCAACTGTGTGGTTTCAGGGAGGATCACACAGAGCTTCTCTCCTGGACGAGCGAGAGCACTTCCGCTTCAGGCACATGATCTCAACTGACGCTCTCCAGGTTCGAAACCTGCCCAGTGAGTATTACAGAGTCTCTTTATTTCCATATCACAAAGATTGAAAGACATCAGGGTTAGTTCAGTTCATGAGACGTGATGATGAATGGAGAGTTTACAACAGATTCAGCAGATGTTTCATCTCAGTGGAACATACATTTCCTATGGATGTTTTTGGGACACACCAAGTTCAATCTACAGGAACTTTGGCTCTGGACACTAACTCATTGTCCCAGACTCTCCCATAGGGATCAGGCCTCTTTCCCACAGTCCATACGCAAGTGTAGCATTAACCGGGTGATTTTTACTTCTCAGATTCCGAGGGATCGACAATGTGTGAGATTGTTCACTTGAGGTCTGAATCTGAAGGAAGGCCAGAGAGAACGTTCCACATCTGCTGCAGGTGAGAGCCGTGGATGCTGTGTGTCTCTAATGTGAAGAAGTGTTGTTCGTTTTCTCAGATGAAACCATTGTGATTGTGTTTTCCAGTTCTCCGGAGAGTAAAAAAGACTTTCTGAAGATGGTTCATTGTATTTTGAGGGAAAAGCAGCGGCGACAGTTGATGAAGACGGAGAGTTTGCCTCAGAATCAGCAGTACATTCCCTTTGGAGGCAAGCGGCTGTGTGCTCTGAAAGGTTCGAGACCCACTATTAACCGAGCGGGTGAGTCCAGCAAACACAACTTTTCTGCTTGCTTTTTCTCTATATGATTGAAATTAGAGTTTGTGGGCTCTTCGTTGTTATTTGTAGGTTCTTTTACTGGAAGTTCTTATAAAATACCATGATTCTTATTGTGTGATCCAGTCTTGAAAGAGTGAAATAAACCAATCACAATCGACTAGAGACAATGGCATAGACCAATCACAATTGACTAATCTAGTCTTGAAAGAGTCAAAGACATACAGACCAATCACATTACACTGTGATTCAGTCTTTAAAAGAGTGCAAGGTGTATACACTAATCCTACACAATCCTCTTTACAGTTTCGGCTCCATCTCGAACCCTTGGTCAACGGAAGCTGATCCGCAACCGCTTCACCATAGACACAGCCGTGGTTTACGAAAACGGCGAAACGCGGGACATTTCCCCTCAGTCCTCCATTGATTCGCCATCTCCGAAACTCTCCCCCGAAAAGCCCATCCAGGACACCGACAGCTGGGTGGACCATCAGTTCGACCTCCAGCATTTTGAGAACCAGGCCGACGTTAAAGAGACGGATATTCTTAGTGACGACGACGAGTACTGCAAATCCATCCGCGCTCCTTCCTCCGAACCCAGTCTAGAAGAGTCTTTCGAGGCCCTCTCCGTGGACGAAAACGACAAGGGTCCTGACGGGGTCTCAGGCGACAAGCCAGCCCCCAAATCCCACGCTCCTCTGAAGCTGACCCTTCTGAGAAAGCAGTGCGCGGTCGAGGGTGTCGCTTCCGACAGGGACTGCGAGGTCATTTGGGTTCGACGGGAAGATTTTGGCAACAGTGACATCTTCTGAACATTGGTGCTTTGTTTACAACATTTTTACACAAGCCTTATGTTTAGGACCAAGACGCAGACTACTGAACGCAGGCCACGATGCACTGACAATCCTTCTAGAAGCGGATGTAGAAACCACTCTTCACGAGGAACGTCGCTGCCACCAGCAGGACAGTCAATACGTTTATAGTAATCTACGATGCCTTGCAGGTTTTCACACGACGACAATAGGCAGCTACGTTCTTTCTGTAGCCAGAAGACTTTGTTTTTCACAAAACGAGTCAATTTTTTTTTTGCTTCCTAACTCCCTTTTTATTTAGGGATGTGAAACTCCACGTAAGCTTCGTGACACCTATACCTGCAAGTTTACCGGCCCCATCTCGATCCCTGGAATTATCGTTCTTGTGCTGTTCTGGTTACGAACCCCAAAGTTCCTTGCTTGCTGCCTTTGCTCCTCTTTGGATCACCAGCATCACACTGTTTGAATCTGGCTACACACACACACACACACACACACACACACACACACACACACACACACACACAGTAAAGACAAAATACACACTCCTAAGAAATGTCCCTTTCTAATGCATTTGAAAAATAAAGCAATGGAAAATGGCCTCCCTGTGAAATGCAATCAAAACACTTATTTTTCCTGTAGAAGGGTAAAAAGTACCTTTGTTTTTACTGTCTGCTTTTGGATACTGTATATTCATATTGTGGATAAATATTAGCCGAAAAACATTTTCCTAATTTATATTTGCAGTTTTATCCAGATAACTTTGTACGTGGTCTGTTCTTTGTCAACATGACACTTGTTTTCAAATAAACTTCATGTGCTTTAAACACCGTTGATTTTCTTGCTGTTTTAATAATTGGACCCTGATACACACGCTGATCTATTTAAAGTGTCACCATCAAGTTTGACCAGACGATGTCGCTGTTGGAATGTGTGTTTGACTGACGAAGGAATTTTAACTAGAAGTTTTTATAAATTGTAAAAAAAAAAAAAAAAATGTCATCAAAAATAAATCTAGTTAAAATGGTGTAAAGCAATGACTTTCTAAAGACCGACATACGTCTTGGTGGAAATGAAGCGTATGGAGTAATCATATTAGTTTAGTTCATATTAATATAACTTTGTAATAGTAGTAACTAGAAAAAGCTATTTTGAAAAATTTGTCTAGAATAGATTCATTTAATGTTTCTGTAAATTCGGAACACTGGAGATGAGAACACTAGGGGGCGGAAAAGTGCAAATTTCGCCGTTTAGAAAACGGAAAACGAGTTTTGACGGTGTTTTTCCCCTCACGGTCGATTTTTTGTTTCTTCCATTGACGTCATAGTAAGTTATAAAAGAAAGCTCGACAGGCCCATTTCAGTCAGGGCAAACGTGGCATTACAAAGCCAGCACCGGGCTGGAAGGGTGAAGGTTTGTGGGGTATAAAACAAAATAGCTGCAAACTATTTAGGAGGCGATAATGGGGGTTCTAGCCATTTGTTGCCGGTTTGACCATTTAAAATTCGTTTAGTTGTTGAGTCTGAAGTGGATAAATTGGATTTTAAAATAATTCACAGGGTAAAATGCTTGGGTTTGACTGGTGCCCTTAGTGGAGAGCAATGTGATGTATTTGCTTTGTTGACAAACTCAGGTTTTAACTTTCTGGTCTCAATTAGTGCTATTGTTCCTATTTTGTTCGATTTAAAAAAAAAAAAAAGGTGACAACTAGATTTTGGATAACAAATCTGTTTGTTGTTTAAAGTGTTTACTATCTCTGAAATTATCACAAGTCAAACACTTGTTTTGGTGATACCTAGTTGCTGTTTAACCAATAACTTATGGTTTAAATCTTCATTTTTTTATTTGAAATATTTGTCTACAAGTCTCATGGTTTTTATTTTCAAATATACAGCTTTAACTGACTGGCCTCAGAAGGTTATAAAGCCAAAGGGTTTACTTTTTTAAGACTTGTTTTTAGCCTGTTCATATACATAATTGTTTGATATCTTTGAAATCAAAGTTCAAATCTTTGAAATGATCATTTGTCCGGTGGAAAATGTTTTTAAGGGTGACACATTTTTGGTTGAATAGTTGAGTTAGACAATTGGATTAAACTAAATGTTATTTATTTAATAGACTTTACGCTGTAATGGACAGTCTGAAAGAACTGCAACAAATCAGATTTCTTGTTTAAAATGTTAGTTTGGGTCTGTGTCATGTACATCTACAAATATATAAGTACATCGTTATGTAGTTTTATCAAAATGTCAATGCAATTTTACTGTGACAGTTTACTATGTATTCATTACTTTGTTGAGTAATGTCATTTTGTTGTATAGATTTTGAGTGAATAAGTCTTGCATGGTGATGAGTCTCATCTAACTCGTTTTCCATTTTCATTCTAAAATTGACAATATTAGGTATTTGAATTGCATACAAAATAATCTCATATCAATTTCACACTCAACAAAGTAATACAATGTAAACCGTGAATGTAACTGTTGTTACATGCGTTGTTCTTTAAATATCTCCTTTATGTAAACTTATGATTATCTGTCATGTAGACATGGCGACACAAACTGACAGGCTTTCAGGAAAAAGAAATGTGTATTCCTGTAGCACTGAGACTCCGCCCATTACCGTGACAAACAGTTTCCGTCCGTTTTTGTGCTGCTAATCTTATTACTCATTAGCAATGTTAATTAAACGTTATTTAAATTTGGAAAAATTCACAGTTATGGTTAAAGTCGTTATTGTTTTTGGCTAGAACCCCTAAAAGTGTATACATTTAACAAAATTAATAAATTTTTAGGTTAAAACCCCAAATTATGTAAATCTGGTTCCAAGTTCTAAAAATGGTTGTTCACCCCAGCGGCTCAATGGAGTTGGGATCGAGTGTGTGACCTGTAAGGAGGGCGGGTGGGAAACAGGAAGCATACTTGTTTGCCAAGACCGTCTAATGACTGGTTTGGTTCCCACCTGTGTTGCAGTTCGTTGGGCGGGACAATTCATCTAGTTGTGACATCACAGGAAGGTAGTTACTTTACATTAAAATTTTTATTAATGCACTTAGCAGAAGTTTTAGCCAAGGCAACATTGCATTATAGTGAACAACAAAGGTTTTCTTACTTTAGCATTGCTCAGTGTAGTTACAGTTACTACAGTGTAGTTTAGAGGCTTAGAGGCCAAATGTATGTATGTTTTATATACTGTACATAATAATATTTATATAAATATATATACACACATGTACATACAGTACATACATATTTACGTATACAGTGTATACACATCATTTTGTTGGCGGGTGGGTGGGAACATTTAGATAATTGTGAGGGACGGGTGGTGGTTTGGAGATAAGCAGAAAAGCAGACGAAGAGAGAGAGAGTCAGATAGATATAGATAGATACATAGAAAGATAGATAGACAGACAGACAGATAGAAAAGATGAAAGATAGAAAGATGAAAAGATAGAAAGATAGAAGAGTTAGAAAAGATAGATAAGAAGGGTTGGGTGGTGATGGGAAACAGATATTGTCTTCCTCTGTGAGGAAGGGGTGGTGGTGGGAAAAAGTATTTAAATCATTAATATATTAATATTATTACAAAAAATGTAAAACAAATGTTTGTTAGGAAATAAAATATAAACACAATATATATAATAGATTAATTTAAACAATGATATGTTGAGTTGTTCACCCCAGCGGCTCAGGGGAGTTGGGATCGAGTGTGTGACCTGTAAGGAGGGCGGGTGGGAAACAGGAAGCATACTTGTTTGCCGAGACTGTCTGCAGACAAGAGAAAAGAAACCCCTTTTCTATTGTCTAAAGATCGGATCGGTTCCCAACCTCCTTTTAGTTCGTTGGGCGGGGCAATTCATCTTGTTGTCATGACATCACAGAAAGCTGGAGGGTAGTTACTTTAGATTAATGCATTTTATCTGGTTCAGGTTGGCAGGAAAATTCCACCTATTTGGTTTTAATGTCAGGCTTTTGTGTGTGTGGGGATGACATCACAGTGCAGAAAGTCTAGGCCCACGTGTGCAGATACAGGGTTGGACAATGAAATTGAAAGGCTTGGTTTGGAACTGCAATTTTGGGTTTTTGCAGACAATTCCAAGTTGAGAATAACAGTCGAGTCTCATGGTCAGAGGGATTTTGAGCCATGCTTGTTGCAGAATAGTGGCCTGGTGTCTGCAAGATGCTGCTGCGCACATTCTGATGCAAAAGCACATTGAGAGGAGTTCTAGATTAACAAGTTTGGTGCAAACGGGTTGAGATGCGTCTGTAATTCTGCCTTGAGTTGGGAAACTGATTTTGGGAAAATAATCTAGGCATTTCTTACAGATCGTGAGCAGTTACTCTTTTTGAATGTTGTTCTTGGTCTCCTGACCTGTACACCGTGGCTCTTGATGCACCACAGAGACTTACTGTCTTGATCTTTTGAGCTTTGTTGACTAGATAGGTCAACATAACAGTCTGCATTTCAGGATTTTAAGCAAAACTGTGCTATTAACATTTTTTTGGAATGTACCGCCAAAGTAGCTACTATTGTCAACTTTAGACATTGAACTTCCAACAAAATGGCCAGTTTTTCAGTTTCACTATCCAACCCCTACACACACACACACACACACACACACACACACAAACAAATGCCAATTTGATATTGACAGTCATCACCACATACGATGACAGGCAGGTAGGTAGAAAGACAGACAGACTGGAATAGTAAGACAGGCAAACAGGTAGGTAGATAGACAGGTAGGTAGGGAAACAGGAAGGCAAATAAAGTCTTCCTCACAAGTGAAACATTTGTGAGGGAGATATGGAGATGGAGGACAAACAGTTTATGGGAAGTTTTCAGAAGCTCCACTGTGCTGGACGTGCCTTCATCCCAAAGGCGTTCTATCAGGTTGCTGTCAGGACAGCCACAATCATCCACACTAGACATGAAATTGTCCAAAATGTCTTGGTATGCTGAAGCGTCTGGCGTCTTTTACTTGCACTTGGCAGAGTGCAAATCCATTTCAGCTTTCTTGAGCTAAATGCGCATTCATGGTTTTTTAAAATTTCAAATCATTGGAATGATTAAGAATGTGGAAAAATCACGACAGGATTTGTTGCACTGGTGGCATCCTCATAGTTTCACACTGGAATTCAGATCAACACATTGAGGGTGACATTCTTCGCAAATATCTGGTAACACATTTTTGCTGCATGATCTTATACACGTGATGGCAGTGATTGAAACATAAGCTTTTGATTTTTAAATTGGTGAGTGAATTTGGAGAAAAAAAATTGTAGATAAATAAATAGATAGAATAATTAATTGTAGATTAATGATTAAATGGACATGGAAATTGATACATTTACAGAATGAAAATTGGTGGGCGGGTGGGTGCTATACATAATTTAAGATTTAAGATTATTTGAGGGTAGGGCGGTGGTGGGAGACAGATTTACAGACAGACAGACAGACTGAAGAGGATGAATAGAATAACAGACAGATAGAAATAGAAAGATAGATAGATAGAGAGATAGATAGAGATAGATAGATATATAGAGAGATAGATATAGAGAGACATAGATAGAGAGAGATAGAGAGATAGATAAAGTCTTCCTCACAATTAAGATAAAAACAAGATATCTGTGAGGAAGGGGTGGTGGTGGGAGATAGGGAGATAAATCAGTATTGTCTTTCACATTAGGAAAAAAAAGAAACAGTATTATTGTGAGGGAGGTGTAGTCGTGGGAGATAGATCCAGAGTTACCGGTATATCAGATAAAGCAACTGTATAATGAACAATGAGTAATTTAACAATGACTCACTGAATAAAACTGAGCAGTGAGCTGCAAAAAAGTAGCTCATCTTTTTCGTTCCAATCTTTACAGTCTTTTTGAAAAAACGTCATTCAGCAGTTTCCCGGAAACGGAAACTGCCCAGCAAGAGGCCATTTAGCTTTTTTAGGCCCGTTGGCGGTTTGGACAAACTATCACGCCGCTACTTTTCCAGTGTTTTACTGCTTGATGTCCAGCAGGTGGCGGTACTTCATAAGCCTGAAGAAGCAAGTGGATTTATAATGACTCGTTTAGGAGTCGTTTATCCGATTCTGTTCGGATGTTAAACACTGATGTGAATCAATTGTGATCCATGTCGTTTTTGGCTTACAAATGTAACGATTTTTGATAATTTTTGTATAATGTAAATCCATCTAGGTTTTACTGATATTACCGAAAAGCTTTTTAAAAAAGTTTAAATGAATCGGTTCATTCTATCGGTGCCCCATCCATGCACACCATAGTGTTCATATGTGAACTTTTCATGGAGACGTTTAACCGAAGCAAAATTTTATTTAATACTGTCAGGTCTAGTAATGCAGTGATAACAGCGTTGCCAGTAATTTATGGGAATAGTGTCAAGCGTTTTAGATATGCAATGTAAGAAATGAAAATCAATCAAATCTAAAACAAAACCATTAGTACTCATATAAATTCAAAAGATAAACATCGAGCAGAAAGCCAAACGAGGATCAGATTTATGTTAATCCTGTCTCTGGATCGCGCGTGGGTCAGTAGCACGCGCGCTCACGTTCTCTTCTGCGCGTGCGGTGTGCCACAAGTATCTGAAGCGACGATAAGAAGACCTCGGTTTGAAATCATGTCTGACGAGCACGGAATACACCGTTAAATTGTGATCATCGTGGATTTTTCTTCTCCGAAAATCTTTTTCATTTTTGTCCGAAGATCCTTTTTTTCCCTTTTCGCGCAATGGGAGATGAGAGGAAGTTGAACACTGGCGCGAGCATCGCTTCTCGAAATCCAATTTTATGACATGAAGTTTGGGTGTTTTATCAATACCGGAGACATGGAGAAACGCGACAGACTGTTATTGTTTCTTTATTATGTAGTGTCAAAGTTTTACCACAGTGATCAGCAAGTCATACGAATTGGTAAGTGACACAATACTGTTTTATTACGCACACTATTTATATATACTGTGTGTGTCATACTGTATATCCAAATAACGGTTTTCTTAAATAAAGCCATACATGAGTACAAATAGGTTTTAGTTTAGGTTTTAGATGTTTGAGTGGAATTGACTGGTCATATGGAAAGTGAACAAGTTTAAAGTTGTTCTGTTTACATTTAACTACAATTATCGTCCCATTACAACCATTGAGGACTGGTCACGGTTGCGGGAACTTCCTGTAGTCACACAGGGGATGCTCCCTGGTGATTGCTGCTGCTGTCTGACTTGGCATCACAGTAAATCCCCAACTCACTTTTAACAAGCTACATTAATCCTCTTTCCTAGTCAAGACTTGATTTTGACGTTCCTGTCCAAAACTACTTTCCTCAGTCAAACAGAATGCTTAACGTGAGGATTTTGCTGATGATTGTGCTACCGTATTCATGTTCTCTATACCAAATGTTGTTTGTGTCATGATGACACGGTGGAATAGTATGTAGCTCTGTTGCTCCACAGCAAAGACTTTGAAGTTTGAAGTCCAGTCCTGGTGTTTCTTGTGGAGTTTGCATGTTCCTGCTTTCACAAGGTTTGGAGACTGGACATAAGTGTGAGTGAGAGTGTGAATGTGTGTGTCTCTAATTTGTTGGCCACCAACACAGAGGTTGCCGCCTTTAGAGCCAGATTAGTTGTGATTGGCTCCAGCTTCCTGTTACCCAGAAATGGAAAAAAAATAGATTTATGAATAGATAAAATGTTAGATGGGGGTTACTATAATTACAATTTTTATAATTAGATTAAAGAAAATGTATAACAATTTGTTTCATGATTCTCACAATTCGGTCTTTGGGATGAATGTGCAGTCTGGTGAATTTTATAAAATAAGAGAAAATGTCCTAATGTCGAAATACTGTCCTCAAACATCCAAACCACACAGATGTGGCCACCCTATTTGATTAAAAAGCGAGGATGGAAGATGTGTGTGTGTGTGGTGTGTCTTTAATAATTTGTGTAAATATTACAGTAGGAATAATATATTAATAAATTTCGGTGAAATAAGAACTGACAGTCTTGACAGCAAACCTTCATGCTGATGCATATTGCATTGCGATATTGTAAAATTTTAAACCTCAGTTACCGCTAATATAAGAAATGCTCATTGCAAAACATTTTTTTTATTAAAATGTAATAAATGTAATTTTGGTATTGTTGTAAGATGAGTCTGTATGAAAAAAGACTGAAATGTGGATGTAACTATAAATGTATAATCCAAAAACAGACGGAGATGATGGAAGCTTCTTATTGGCTGCTGCTACAAACCAAAGCCGCACACGCGTGCATTCCGACCAGCGCTTAACACGCTAACCATTTATCTATGCTGCATTATAAACCCAAGTTGCGCAATAATTGTTTTCAATATTACAAAATGTACATTCTGGCACAATGTAATACCAGGACAGTATATTGCCCAACCTGTAGAAAACTAGCATCAAATTTGTTAATTTCCTTTTTTCAAATGCATTTTTTTGACTCTTATGCTAAAAATCTCTTTACAGTTCAAAAAACCTGAGGCTGACGGGTAAGAAGAACATGACAGGTCATCCCAAAATCAAGAGTTCCATAGTAAAGATAAATCAGTGAATATGGATCAGTTAAGTACAACCCGCTTGAGGCTGCCCACTGCTCCGGGTTTGTGTGTGTCACTTCACTGTGAGTGTGTATCTTCGCTGGATGGTTAAATGCAGACCACAATTTTGATACAGCCCCTAGTGGCCATATTGACCCTTTAACTTTATGTATCCTAACAATTTGAGTCGGGAGCTGGTCAGGATATTTTTGCCCACCAGACATGCCGTGCTGACCCAGTGAATGTGCAGTGCTGCTGGAAGAGCGAGGAAATTAATCCTTTTAGATTTGGATGCATGTGGTCTCATAAGTACATTTGTGCCTGTGAAATGGTTCCGCGCTTTAACCGTCAGCAGAATTTGCCTCAATTGATGGCAACTGTCCAGGTTGAGGCGAGTTTTGGAGCTTCACGTTTGTATTGAGTATTGGACAGCAGAACAAAACCCAATACATAAAAAAAATCAGGTTTGGCTACAGAACATATTTATTGAGCGTTTTATAGATTGCTCCTAAACACCGGCGGTCAAATCTGTGCGGAAACAGCCTCGTGAGAGAAGTCAGGGTTCAATCATGACGAGAAAAGGAGGATTTTCAATATCAATGTCCCAATGATATAAAAACATAACATTTGCATGCACATTGACTCTCGTTTCCTTTGTGTTTCCTCGTGTTTGTCAGAAGGGATGTGTTTGAACAGGTTTCCATGAATTATAATGAGAGGCTTTTTCTTTGTGCGCTTGGCCTGCATGTCTGCTGATATCTGATGTCTTCCTGATGAATGTCAGCGACAAATGACGGGACGTGTCATGATCAAAACTCCATCTGCATCATTAAACTTCCAATTTTAAGTTGCATGTGGATTTTGCATGCTCTGCTTGCTTGGGTTTCTTCTGGGTCTCCGGTTTTCTCCCACAGTCCACAATTTTCTGTGTGCGCTCTTCTCAGTGATTGGTTGGCCAACAATCTAGAGTGTTATGCCTACTCCCCTTCTGCTACCTGTGATCCCCGAGAAATAGAAATGAGGTTTAGAAAATACACAGATGGTTTGAAAGACAAAAAATAATTCAAGATTAATCCCATTTAATCCCACGATTAGCCACAAAAGGTTTGAGTCATCGCGCAGCAGACCAATGTAAGAAGGTGACATCTACACGATCTGGTCTCAAACATATGGCAGTTTTCTGTGGAGTTAAAACAGTGCAAGTGTCGGTTGAGACCCTGGTGGACCAAGGGAAGAAGTTTGACTGCTCATGAGGGTCCGAACGCTGGGCTAACACTTTCCACGCACAAAAGAGCAAGCGTTTTTTTTTATTCTCGTGAACATTTCACATTGATTTTCAGTTTGTTCTCGCCTCGTCTCAGACTTGTATCTAGCTCAGCGATCTGTCAGTGTCATGGCAGTGATGTGTTGTTAGAACTGTCAGATGTGGAACTTCTCTTGGAATTATTTGAGCTGCTTAAAAAGAACCAAGAGTTCAGTTCTTCTGAATCACATGTCTGTTAGATTTAGGATTTTTACATAAAGGCTGTGAAATGTGCGTTTGAGGTTTGTAAAGGGAGTATATAAAAGAGATGACATCAGTTTTTCTTCATCATCATGGTTTCGTCAAGGTTTCAAAAGTTCAAAATGTTTAAAATGGTAAGACAGGTTGACTTAAAATAATTAAAATTAAAAAAATTAAAATAACTTGGCAGAATGTTTTAATCTAGGGAACTGAATAAGAAGAAAAAACGTGAAGTAGTAAACTACATATTTAAACTATATTTCATCAGATGACGAAATTCATACATTTAATCAATTATAAAACTTTCATTGTTATTGTCCGATTTGAAAAACGGGGGTTGGAACAGGACTATTGTTCAGAAAAGTAACAAAATTAAACCCTATTGCTGAGGAACCAGATAGAAACATGGAGAGCACCAAAAAGACGAT